>JACERP010001308.1:0-22990 GCA_014080715.1 Scenedesmus sp. NREL 46B-D3 | reverse complement strand
ACGTCTACTGCAGCAGGTGTTGCCACACATGCTTTCGCATGCGGCATGCAGCATCGCTTGTAGCACCACACAACGTGGTGCCAGAAGACATGTTGTGGCAGCTGCTGTAGCAGGTCAGCAAAGGTATGTTCGACGTGCTGCTGGCAGCCTTGCAAGAGCTGTGCACTTTACAACTGCACAGCCAAGCATGCTCAGCAAGTCCAGGGGTATGGCACCACTGGCAAAGTATACAAGTTGTTGTTGCATTAGCCTCCCTGTTGACTGCAGCTCAACTGACATCAGGGTCATGCAGCAGCGCTTTTGTTACCATACCAAACAGTGCCGAAATGCCGCAGGCTGTACATCGTTGACATGCTGCCCATGATCCACAAAGCAGAAGCACTAGCTGCCAGCAACGCAGCAACAGCCTATCAGCACAGCAGCAGCAGCAGCAGCAGCAGCAGCAGCAGCAGCAGCAATATCACTATCAGCACACTGGCGGCGAGCAGGGTGCTGCCCACCAGGTCATGGCCTCCTTGCTGGACCTGCTGCAGCGCAAGCAGGACCCCCCACACACATGGCAGTAGTGGTGGATGTGCCGGGCCCTACCTTCAGGTGTGTGCACTGCAGGCAAGCACAGACTGTGCAGCACCTGTGCACAGCACTCCTGCTTGTTGAAGCTTCTGCCAAGGATGTGCTGAGTACACACTGGCTGTGATTCAGGGGGTGCTGAGCAGCAGACTCCGCAACAGCCACCTGTCACTGCCACCCTTGCAAGCCGTGCCGCCTCCAACACCACCCCGCGATAGTTGCCACCTCACTGCTGCTGCTGTGGAGGCTGATCCTGCACACTGCATGTCTGAGCATGCTGCTGCAGGCAGCTGAAGTACCCGCAGTACAAGGGCAAGCGGCCCCCCACACCGCCAGGCCTGCACCAGCAGCTGGCGTGTGTGCTGGCGCTGGTTGACGCAGCAGGCATCCCCATCCTGGCAGTGCCTGGCGTTGAGGCTGATGACGTGCTGGGCAGCCTGGCTGCCAGGGCAGCAGCAGATGGCTTTGACGTGGTGCTGGTGTCACCGGACAAGGTGCGGGGATGCAGGTGGCGGCGTCAACACACCAGCAGTGATAAGCAGAAACCATATGTAAAAGTGACGGCAAGCAGGCGCTCCTATCTTTGCAGCAATGGTGAACAGCAGCAACGCCAACACCAGCTGCAGCTGCAGCGAGCCAGGCAGCTGTGCAAGCCCGTGTGTGTGTCGCTTACACCAGTGCCGTAAACAGTTGAGGGGGGTGAAGCCAGATCAATCGCACTCTAGAAGCTTGGCATGCTAACTCAAGAGAGTGCAGTGAAGCAAGCCCCACCACTTCAGATTTACAGCAGTAGTTCAGCAGTGGTTAATTCACTTATGCCACGCACAGGGGCGCTGGGAGGGAGAAACTCCCGTCCACGACAGGAGGATGACAGCCATTCTGACTGCATCATGCACTGCTGACTTTTCATCCCGGTGATCCTGGTGGCGGTGGCAGAGAGGGCTGCAGTGGCAATCATTGTGATTTCGGTGGCACTGGAAAAGGGCGCTGCAATCGCAGTGCTCGTGTTTCTGGTGGCAGTGCAAAGGCGGGCTGCAGTGGCTATTTTGGTGATCATTTTGGCAGTGGCCAAGGGGGTGCAGTGGACTGGGTTGAGCTGAATCTCAATCGTAAGGCTGTCTGCCTTGAGCCATTCTACAGTGCAATAGGGCCTTAAAACTGCACTGAAGAAGCAACAGAAGTTCACTGTCTTGTGGCACAGTTACTTTCCACTTTTATTGTACACGCCTGAGCACAGTTTGGCATCAACATCCACCACCTACCGCCACACGCAGCATGCAGCACACTCAGCACAGACACTGGCATGTGGCGCGCCTTGCATGCAGAGCCTGCTGGGTGTAGGTGCCTGCCGTATGGCTGGCTATGGCTGGCTGCTGCTCTTGTATCGCATGCATGTGGCAGTGCTGGCGCCGTTAGACGCACTGCGGTTCTACTCTGCGCTGCCTCTGTTGGTGATTACTGCTGGTGCTGCTGATGCTGCCTGCTGGTGGTGGTGGTGCTGCTGTTCCTGCTGCAGGACATGTACCAGCTGCTGCGGCCTGGCGTGCGCGTCCTGCGCAGTGCAGCGGGCCGCTGGGCCTCTTACAGCCACGACGACTTTGCAGCAGAGTATGGCCTGCAGCCAGGCCAGGCTCAGCTGTGGACAGACGTGAAAGCGCTTGCAGGGGACCCTGGGGACAACATCCCTGGTGTGAAGGGCATCGGGCAGAAGACAGCACTGCAGCTGGTGCAGCAGTTGGGCAGTGTAGAGACGATACTTGAAGGCCTTCAGGGGCAGCAGCAGCAGCAGCCAGAGCAGCTGCAGCAGGTGCGATGCCATGTGGGGAGAGAGATGACAAGGGCCTTGGGACCTGACGCATGACCCTTGATTGCAGTGTAAATTTTGGGCCGCAATCATGCTGCAGGTGCCTGTGAGTGGCAGACAGTTTTTAAGTTGGACAGCCGCCTGGTTGATAGCCTGGCTGGCGGTTCAGGATGCTGGGGTCAATACCCAGGTCGACAACAGTTGCGCCGTATGGTTCAATAACGATGAATGGAAATGCGGGCAGCAACCTCTGGTGCGGTCAGCAGTGCAGCGGCATGACAATGCGGGTTGTTTGCATGCCCTACTATTGCATGCCACTGCTGCACTCAGCACCACCGCTGCTTGTTTCCATGTCCTGGACTGCCCTGCCGTGTGGACAGGTGAAGCTGCGCAAGGCCCAGCTGCAAATGCTGGCCAGCGCTGAGGGTGCCGCCGCAGCCAGGTTTGCCAAGCAGCTGGTGACAATAGTGACCGACCTGAAGCACCCGCCGGTCTGGTGAGCTGCAGCCGCGCTGCTGCTGGGGTGCAGCCACACATGCATGTATTTGTGGATTGCCAGCTGCATGCATTCAACAGGCGCAACATCTCAGCAGCATTCAGCCGGCCCAGCTGGTGCTGTGTGACTACTGCTGGAGTGTTTGCAGAGATATCACCAGAAAACAGCATGTGTCTGCCTGCAACAGCGAAGATGCACAGATGGCGTGTTTGGTGCTCCTCTGTTACGGTGATCATATGTTGGTGCTGTCTTGCGTATAAACGCTTGCACGCCATATTTGCTGAGAACCTACTTACATTTTCTTATCTTTTTGATTTTCTGCTGACAGGCAGCCTTGGAGCAACTGTGAGCTGCTGGTGCCTCCTGACGGGGGCATGCTTGCAGTGCAGCGTGCAGTCAACATGAAGCTGACCTGGACAGCAGCACGGCTGAATGACCTGTTTCAAGAGTGGGCCAGGCAGGGCCGACAGCAACCCGCATTGACGCAGCAATGACGTTGACTGTAGGGTTCAGGCGCTGACGTGCAAGGGTTCAGGCAGTAGCGGACACCGCTAACGTTCACTGTCGTGGCAGCAACGCTGGTGTGCCATGTGTACAGCACCTTACAAACAGCATGCTGAGTGGGTGGCTTTGTGGTGATGAATGATAGCCTTGCTTCTGCGGCGTCCTGGTGTAAATTATCACCAAGCTTTTGTTGCTGCTGCTGCCACCAAAGAGTTCGGCACCCAGTAGGGAGCATAGCAGGAATCCACGTAACGTATCAAAACAACGAGCCTTGGATTCACTTTGATCACACTTGCCTTACACATCAGGCTGCTGCTGTTTGATTTCGACAGTACCCTCCATCGAGCAGCACCCGTAGCTGCAGCAGCGATGGCTCGCTACGGCAAGGTGCTGCTGCAGCGGCTAACGTTTCAGTACTGCGATCGCATGGGCAGCTCGCGGGGCATGAGGTGGGCGGCCGCAGTAGCACAGCAGTAGCAGTAGCACAACAAGCAGCAGCAGTAGCAGTAGCACCAAAAGCAGCAGCAGCAACAGCAGCCCAGTTAGGAGCCTGAACTTTCCTCCGGCATGGTGGTGATAGTAACAACACTGTTCTGCTATTGCAGGGAATACCTTGACCAGCTGCTTCCAGCCTTTGCCAAGGAGAACCCCTGTGTGCAGATAGCTACAGTGCAAAAGCGCAACCGCTTCCCATACGTCAAAGCAGAATATGGTGAGACCAGCTGGTGGCCAGATGATGGTTGGTGATTTGCATGCATGCAGCAGAGTGTGCGCTAGAGCACCGCACTGATGCCCCTCTAGCAGCGCAGCACAGCATTGCCATATTTGGGGACCTCTTGCCTAGGAGCGCTCTCCCCTAGTTTGATTCATACAGTGGGTGCATATGTGTGCCTGGGCCATGCATGGGCCTGTGTGTGGCACTTGTAAGTCTTGCCCAGCTGCAATCAGCGAGCTGTTCCGTGCAAGCCTACAGGTGACCCACCGTGGCTGCTGTGTTGTTGCAATGCCTGTGCAGCTCTCTTGCCAAACGACGCAGCCCATTTAGAGCGGCAGCTATGGCAGCAAGCTCAAGCCGCACAGCAGCAGCAGCATCGGCCAAGGGCACGGCCGCGGGCAGGGCAACATACAGCAACATCAGCAGCAACAGCAGCAGCAGCAACACCGCGGCTCAACAGCAATGTGATAGGCGTGAAGCACTTGCAGCCTGATGCCATCAAGCAGGTGGTGTGGTGGCTGAGTCAGAGCCAGGGCAGACCGAAGACGCGGCGCATACCCAGCAAGCACATCGTCAGCAAGCAGCCCAGCATCCAGGGAGCATGGACAGCCAGCACGTTTGCAACGCAGCAGTGACCCGTGGTTGCACGTGTGCAGGGACTGACCGCACACGCGTGCATAGTGATGACGTGAGAAAGCCTGCAAGTGCTGAGGCTTGTTGGACGCAGTGGTGCATGTGCTGCTGACTGTTGTTTCTGCAGGGCGCAGCAGTCATCCCACAGCAACAGGTGTGGCTGTTGTCTGTGCAGTCTTTGCGTATGTTTGCATCTGAAGACGCTCTTGTGTAGCGCATGCGTAGGCTGTCTGCGTACTCCAGGCAAGCAGCTGCTTTTGAAGGATTCGTTTGCCTGCACAGCAGGTACATGCAGCATCACACAGCTTGGTGTGACTTGCAGCTGCTACTGCTGTTGTGTGCCGTGGGATAAACCTTCATGCAGCAAGCTGTGTTGTTATTGCTGTGTTGGGGTTGCTAAAGCCCTGCTGTGCGCTGAGCCTTGCAGGGCGGATGCCCCAGTGTCATGGCTTGAGCCCTTCGGTATAAGCAGATCATCATCATCAGCAGCAGCAGCAGCGCTGCTAGCAGCAGGGACTGGTTCCGGTGAGCACCTTGCGTGTGCACATCAACCCCAGTGGTTAACCCTTGGTTCATGCACTCACACCAGGTTTCTGGACCAGTCGACTGCATTCCCCAGAGATGACCACTGTGTGTAGAGCATGTTTTGCACGACCAGCCTGGCAGCACAGCTGCTCATGGGCAGCAGCAGCACTGTGAAGGGTTGCAGCACTGCGCCACTCACTTAAGTTGACACCGTTGGCGGCAACACCTCTGCTTAAGGCACACTATACAAGACAGCATACATGTCTTTACAATGGGTAGAGCCAGCATCGCTTACTAAAGCCAGTGCAGCTTTGCACGAGGGTGATCGGTTGACTCTGCTTTGCTTTCCTTCTGGGTTAAGCCTCAACCTCTGAGAGTGCTGCTGCTTCTTACACATTATGCATATATGTGGAGTCCAGGAGCCGTTAAATTCCGTTCGTTTACATTATGCAGGGCTTCTCTGCCGCAGCTCCCCAGCCCTAACGCATCATCCCGGCGTGCTACAATTGTTTAGGCACTGAAAATGGGACAACAAGTCGCGGCAATTCATGTCAGGCTGAACATCACTGCTGCCTGCAGTAGCATGATCCACAGCAACAGCAGCAGCATGCAACCGTTGCTGTTGTTCAAGGAGGGGCTCTACATTTTTGGCATTGCTGAATTTGACATTGACTATTCTGAGACATTGCTGGAACTGTACGATATGTGTGTAGCTGTTTCTTGTAACAGCTGCGGCACTTTGTCATGCTGCAGGCGCGTGCTTCACTACGACGCCCATGCACAGAGACACGCCTCGAGTGTGGGATGCATGCTAGTACATGCCAGTTTTATTAAACACTTTACAATCTGGTTTCAGCATCGCGGCTGCCTGGCTGCAGGAGTTAAACAGTAACCACCTGCACGGCACACCTGCGGCGCAGCTTCGGAGGTCGCTGCTCCTACCATGAGTCATGCATGTATTCGGCGATGAATAAACAAACAATTTTGATGCATACTTGCAGCCATGTACGCATGTATGACCTGCGGTTTCTGTTGTAGCAGAAACGGGCAGCACGTTGTGCCGGCGCAGAGCGAGCTGCGCTTCACAAGTGATGCTGTTGGACTACCTCACAGCAGTCCTGTGCTATTCCGTGCGGATGCCGTGCTTCTGGGCGGTGCATGCGTTTTGCGACACTCGCACAGCAAGCCGACCAAGTGCAAGTTGCCGCTGGTTGTAGTGTAACAAACACAATCTGTGATCCATCGCTGCTTGAGTGCGCCACTTTGCAGGCGGCAACTCATGCCCAGCAGCAGCAACATGCAGGGCTGCTGCCATCCTGCAGTGCCCAGCCACTTCGTGCTGGCGGCCAGCATTCATCACAAATGTATGCAAGCGACGCTGCTAAGTAGATGACTGCAGGCTCTGCAGCTGCCAGCCATCATCATCATCATCAGCAGCAGCAGCACCGCTGGCAAAAATGAAAATATCACTGCCCGTTTCCGGAGTACACAGACTGCATAAGCACCCGCTGGCTGCGCATGACTGAATTCTTCAACTTGACCCATCTACACACGTCAGCACGCGGCCTATTATCCAATTAACCCAAACCTATTACCCATTCACACGTCAGCACGTGGCCTATCACCCAACCAGCCCAAACCTATTGCCCATTCACGGCGGCCCAGCCCTCTGATTCACGGAGCATGAGGATCATCATCATCATATTTACCCATTCAAGCCATAGCATCATCGCCATCGGCGCCGCGCCCCACCGAGCAGAAGGAGGAGGGAGCACTAGTGCAGTACTGCTCCAGAATGTTTGCAAGTATTGCGCACATTCCAAGCCTTCAGAAAGAAAGTGAGCTATACATGGTGACACCATCCGACATCATCCAGAACTGCCCCAATTGATAAGGATTGCAAGAAGACATGTGACACATTTCAATGCAGCAAATGCGGCACTCACATGCTAATGTGGGGCCCCCGCCACCATGGCTGTCTTGAATCAAAGAGCTCTGCTTCAAATCATCAGACACAAAAGGCAACACCTTGGTTGATGAATAAGACATGGACAAAACGCTGCGCAACTTCTCAGCGCAACCAGGCAGGGATCTGATCTCAGCAAACATATTATCCCTCTTTTCTTTCTTTCTAAGAGGAACATACGGATAGTGTGATTGCTACTGGCCCGTACCTCCCTTTCCCTTTCCCCCGTGTGAAGAAGCAGCAGCACTCTAGCATGAAAAGGCAAGCCAGCAAGCAGTATCACCCTAACCCTGCATGCTGGTGTGTTGAAGCTGCCAGCCAGTGCTAGTGACCATGCCAGCCTCTGAAGCAGCGCTTTTATTATCTGCATGTTATGGTGGCACACCAGCCCATGGGCATGAAAACAGTTGCAGACACTTATCTTAATGACGCTGCCAGCGGCCTCCCCTGCAGCCTCTCTGCTGTGCCTTGTGCTGGTTCGACGCAGCAGACCTCTGGGCCCGAGGACCCTGCCAGGCACCCTGCTGCCAGTACTGCTGCTGCTGCTGCTGCTGCTGCCGCTGCTGCTTCCTGCTTGGTGAGAAGGCGTTGAAGCCAGCTTTGCGGACGCCACCTTGCACAGACAGGTGCCGCTGCTGTTGCTGCCGCGCGATGGTGGTGTGGGCCTTGCTGCCACGCAGCATGCCCTGCATGTTGAGGCTGTCCATGCGTGTTGACAGAGCTGCCACACATGGGCTGCTGCTGGTGTTGCCCATCATTTTCTGCTTCTCGACCTGGCGCTGCTGCCGCGCCTGCTGCTGCTGTCCAAGCCGCTTGCAGTAGTGCTTGTGTTGCTGTTGACTGCCACCCCAGCTAGCAGCACGGTGCTGCTTGGTGTGATGCTCAAGAGCTGTCTGCTGCTTTGCATTGCTGTGGTGGTGGTGGTGGTTCAAGGTCGGAGCTGAGCGTGGCTGACGCCGAACGTTCAGCCTGTGACGACCAGGCTGCTGCTGCTGCTGCAATCTGTTGCGCTGTGCGATTTGGGGCCCAGGGTCTGCCCACTCATGCTGCGGCTGCTGGACTCCAATGTGAACCGGATAGGTGCATGCTTGGTGACTGCGTCCTGCCAAGGCAAAGACATTGCAGTTAAAGAGCATGTGCATGTGTTGACACATGAACCTGTTGGAGCTGTCACATATTCACACATCCTGCAACCGCATATTTGCGAGACTGATGATGGATGACGTAGCAGCAAACACACTTCTACTCTGATAGCACACTGCTGAAGATGTGCTGCTGGTAGTGAATGTTCCTAGGACAGCGCATGCAACCTACATGGCAATCTGTTGCACTGCAGGTGCTGCAACAGCCTTGCTGGCCTGGAGAGCTGGCACTGACCTGCAAGCAACAACACGCAACAGCATAGGCAGTCTCAAGATGTACCCATGCTCTGCGTTGTTGCTGCTCAACTGCCACCAGCCTGAGCCGCGTCAGCTGCAGGAAAGTTTGGTTCAGCGCAGCACGACCTTGGCCACTGAGCAGTCCACCTGCAAGTTGTTGAAATGCATCTCTGATTTGTTTGGCTCACCGGTGCAGGGCCCTTGCTGTGATTTTGCGGGCAGCGTTGTGCTTGGCAACACTTGAGGTCTGGGTGTTGCTGCTGCCTGTCCAGCGCTGTACCTGCACAGCACAGCAATGGCACGTGTCAGGGTATTCTGAACTCTTGCAGCCAGCTCAGTGCTAGACAACAGAACACACGCATTGTACGAAGCTGGCCATACCTTGCGTTCCTTGCCCGTTGCTTGTATCAATTCATCCAGGGTCATGTCAAGCCTCTGGGGAGACATTGTTGAGCATGGTTGCAGCTCAAGCGTCCCCGCTGGCCAACTTGCTCAAACAGCTGTTGCTGTCGGGTACCGTGCTAGCCTGGCCGGGCTAACAACGGTCACCCACAGGTATGCTAGGTTGGTAACGCCCTGTGAAGGCAGGAAACCACAATGCTGCTGTTTAGTACTTGCAACTGGCTTTGGCAAGCACGCTAGTTGGATTACATTGGTCACGCAGCAGGAACCATGCGACATTCAGTGGTTGATGTAGGCAGCTTTGCATATCCATGGAGCCCAGGAGCCGTTGATACTCGTTCTTCTACATGCAGACAGTACTGCTCAGCAGTGCCTTGTGCCACAGGCACCCCCCACCCGACTCACTCCGCGGGCGCCAGGCAGTCCCTAGGTTGTGCGCAATGGTTCCAGCAACCTATCCAGCAAGTATTGCGCGGCGCTTTGCATTGCGAAGGGCACTGCACTACACTGCAGGTACAACACCTTCCAACGGTAATATGGCCGGCTAAGCGTGCTAAGCCAGGACTCTGAAGGTTAACTTCGGTGAAAGCTGCGCTCCTGTATGTGGCATACAGGCATGCTACCTCGCTTCTACCCGCAGCTGAGTCAGCTAAGCTGACAGAACACTGAAGCAAGGGGTTCTAGTATTTCTGTTGAAGCAGCACGCTCACTTCCCCAGATGGCTTGCGGTGATGCGTTGTTTCGCTAATCTTCACGGCTACAAGCCCGCCCAGCACGTTGTGCAGAGACATTTGCAGACTTCACGATGGCATCGAACAAGAATCCAGGGAAGGACCTGATTCAGGATATCACTACTCGTTTCATACTAACAGCTCCGGCTGAGCAGCTCATGTAAGCAGAGCAAGCAGCAGGCAGGGAATGGTGCCACAGCACTGTTCCAGCTGCTGATGCCACACTATTGCCATTCAGGGCCTTTGAGAGCATCATGTTCCTCGTGGAACAGGCGCACTGGTACTACGAGGTAAGGACGGCCAGAGCTGCTGCCCCTCCTAAGTGCAACCACCTTTGAGCAGCTACCTGTCGGGTGCTGCGCATGGGCAGGCGTCCTTGGGACCGTGCATTTCTGGACACAGCTCAGCTATCTTGTCACTCCTGGCTTTTAGTAGGTCTTGCTGATGGGTCTGCGGCAGCACTTAGGAGGAGTGCATGCCCTGACCTCCTAGCCCATCATCAATACTGGACCTGTTTGCGCTGCTTGCTTGCAGGATTTTGTCAGGGAACAGGACAGCACCCTCAGATCCCTCAGTCTGAAAGATTTTGCTGTGGTGGTATTTCAGAACTGCTCAGAGCTTCGCACATACCTGGTGAGGACAGCAACACAAGTTATGTATCTGCATAGATGCTGCTTTTATGCAGTGGGGCGCCCATGCTCTTGCAGTAAACCTCTATGTTGTTACCTATGGTTGCCAGGACTGGCAGAAGTCGTTGCTGTCCCTGCGTCCTGCTGGAGGTGTTCTTGGGTGCAGAGTGCACTTCGCCTCAACGGCATGCGCCAACGCACTTCCAGCAGCACGCAGGCACAGCAACAACGCATGCATGTGTCCTGCAACACATGGCTGCTTCGACACTGCTGTATGTGTTGGCTGCTCTGTTTGCTTGCAGGACGACATTGAGCAGATCATGGAGCACTTCAAGGCGTTTAAAAAGAACGTGCCTGTGATGGGCGGCATTTTGCTTGACAACACCATGCAGCGCGTGCTGCTGGTCAAGGGCTGGAAGAACACTGCCTGCTGGGGCTTCCCACGCGGCAAGATCCACAAGAACGAGACAGACCCTCAGTGTGCTGTGCGCGAGGTGCGTCGCACAGCAACAACCAGTAGCGAGGATGTTGCATGTTACCCGTGGTGAAAGCAGTTGCAGTTTGATAGTACAGTTTGACAGTCACCTGCCACAGGTGGGCTGAGCTAAGCAACTGTGCTGGGCAAGGCCATTCGTGCGGCAGCAATGCTTGCTAGTGTGGAGTGGCCCTGTTGTGCTGATCTTGTGTTGACATAAGTGCTGTTTTGCCTTCCTGCTGCTCGGTCCCCATCATTGTTGTCGCATGCTGTGATCTGTGTTTGCCAGGTGCTTGAGGAGACTGGGTACGACATTGAGGAGCTGGTGTGCGAGGACGACTTCATTGAGCTCAACTTGGACGGCAAGCGCAACAAGCTGTACATTGTGGCGGGGCTGGACCCAGACAGCGCACAGTTTGCACCCAAGTGCAAGGGGGTGAGGGTGCACAGCTGCTGGGTGCACTGCAGTAAGGTTGCATGTTTCTGTGTGCAACACCACCTGCTGCACAAGCAAGCAGCCGTTTTTGTGGGTATGTAAGTGCAGGCTGGCGTGGCTGCAGCCATGTTTGCTTTTGTATCATGTGGTGACGCAGCACAGCGCTTGCCTCTGCCGCGTTCATCACATCAGCACAGGTGGCAGATGCCCTGATGACTGCTCATCTTCAGCAATGCTGAACCTGCTGGGTGCTTGGTCCTGCAGGAGATTGGTGGGTACGCATGGCACAAGGTTGCCGACCTGCCTGCCACGCGCGATGAGGGCAACCAGACGTTTCTGTCAGAAGATGGCGTCAAACACAAGTTCTTCATGGTGAGGCGCGGCCTGCCGCTGCTGCTGCTAGCGCTATGCCTGTGTCTTGTTACCTTTGAGAATAGGGTAGTTGCATGTGGAAGTCACCTGCGAGGATGTAGCTGCATGTGGATCCAGTCACCAGCTCAGATGGCATGAGCACCTGTGCAGGGTGCCTGCCTGCAAGGGCGGCATGCTGCTTTGCCATCATCAGACGATGTCTGCAGCTGTAGCTGCCCTCTTACCTGTGCAGGGGGTTCTGTGGGCTCTGTTACTCTTGCTTGGCTGTTGGCACTGCTGACCACTGCCTGTTGCCCTGCTGTGCTCCTGCTGCAACCTTCGTCCTGCCGCCTGCCAGGTGTGGCCATACATGAAGCCGCTGCGCAGGTGGATCAAGAAGCGGCAGTACAACAACCCCACATGGGACATGCCCGTGAACAACACCACGCCTGAGCAGGCACAGCAGCCTCAGCAGCCGCAGGTGCAGCTTCAGCAGGAGGACGCTCATGGTGCCGGCGTCATTGTGCACATGCCCTACTACCCCAGCAAGTGCAGCAGCTGCTGGGCAGTGACCAATGTCAGCAGCAGGCAGCTTCCCCCCCACAGCACAGGCGGCAGCAGCAGCAGGGCCAGCAGCAGGGCCCACACACCCTTGGAACCAATGCCCTGCAGCAGCTGTTCAACTCTGCCAGCAAGGGTGCAAGCAGCAGCAGCAGAGCTGCGAATGCGTCAAGTACTGGCAGCTGTTGTGGCCCTCTTGCGGCTATTTTTGGTGCTGCTGCAGCTGCAACTGGTGCCGCTGCTGCTATGGATGCAGTAGCTGCTGCTGGTGCTGCTGCGAACTGCCCCCGGCAGTTTAGGTTTGACTCTGGATCCATCATGTATGCGCTGCAGCCTGCCGCAGCTATAGCAGCACAGCGCTGAGTAATGGTGCGGCAGGCAGCGCCTGTACAAGCAGGATGTAGGCTCAGAACAAACGTCAGCGCACGTTGCACTGTGAATTTTGCTGAGCGTCAGCTGCCTGGTATGCTGAATGGTTGCATCACTTGATCGAGCAGTGTAGCGGCCGGTGGTGACTAGCAGGTGTTTTCAACATGTGGGCGAACCTGCACATGCATGCTGCTACGTACTGCATCGAGGCATGATATGCTGTAGTTGCAGCTGCGGAATGCATTGGTGCATCCTGCACCTCAAAAAAGCACGGCATGCATAGCACGAGCTGAAGTGCGTAGCACTTGCATGGTTCACCAGGGATACAATGGAACTTGGGCTGAGCTCTTCCTGCTGGACGATGGGTTATTCAAAGTATGCCACTTGTGGCTTGGCTGTATGGAGTTGAAATTCGGTACGAGATGGGTGCACACACCAGATGTGGGGTTGTCATGCATCAATGTGCTGCATGTTGCTGCACTCAGCCCAAGGCGCATCTGGACACCCATCATGGTGGTTGGTGCCCAGCGGCTTGGTGTATATCCAGCCTCGTGCTGCCCAGTAAGCGCCGGGCGTGGCCGCTACTTTTTGTTGCGACTCGTTGATTTGGTACCAGATGTGCATAGTCTGATTCGCAGAGGCTGGTGTTGCTGTTTTTTTTGCAGTCATCAGCTGAGCACAGGGTGTTGTAAGAGTGGTTTTATAACCTGGTTGCTGTTATGGTCACAGGTTGTCTGTTGCAACAGTGGCAAGCAATTGGTGTCTTGTTTGGTCTACAATCAAATCACTCACCTTTGAAGTTCAGCAAATGGCAGCTTTGTGCTCAGTATCTTCGCATCCAGTGTGCGCGTCGTGCAGGGTTTTGCTATTGTCAGTGTAGGCATGTTTGTGTTGCAGGTGTTGATATTTGTTTGTAGTGCAGGTGTCCACCCATGCTGTGTGTGCATATGCTTATGCCGTCTTCGCAGCCGGTTCTACATTCCTTGCTCCATGGCAGGAGTTGAATCTGTGCTACGCAGTTCATTAAGGAATTGAGTCTAGTGCTGCTGCTGTCTCCTGGCAGCACTGTATTTTGTCAGCTCCGCTGACGCAAGCACATGGCTTTAAGTAGCAATCATGGTGCTGTGATTGCTGCATGCCGTCTGCCCGCTAGCACTTGTATGCGATTATTGACGGGCTTTTGAGAGCAAAGGTGCAACGCTCAGCAGGCATGCTGGCCAGCATATTAGGCAAGTATTGCCATCGGTGGAGCAATTGTGTAGGTGCGCTGTGACGGCTTTTGTCGAGTAGACTGGCGGGCTGCCTCCGGGACTGCAGGTGTCTAGTCAGGTAGCCACCTTGTGAGTGTTGTGTGCTGGCTCTCATGGTGACAGGGATGCAGCCATTCAGCCCCCTGTGACCACGCAGTCCACTGGCTTGTGTCAGCAACTGAGCCTGGCAGCTACACTGATGCCAGATGACAGCAGTGCTTGCGCTGCTGTGCAGTGGGGTATCTGAGTGCTTTGTGGTGCCGCAGCAAATATCTGTGCTGCAGCTTATGGCAGCAACAGCAGACCACGCTTCTACTGTAGTCGCGTAGTAGTCTCTGCAGTTGTATATGGTTGTGGCGATTGGCTGACAACGTGACAGCAACTCCGCCAGTTGCCCATGGATCTGTGACGGCAGTGCAAGCTGTGTGTGGCAAGGCGCAGGAGGAGGCCCTTTTTAATCATGCTGTTGTCGTTTGCGTTCTGTTTCAGGTGCTCTGCCTACGTGTTGGTCAAGTTTTGTTGTGCTGTGGTTTAGCCACGCATGCCGCGCTTGTGGCGTAAAGCAAGCTGCTGACAACCATCTGCATTCGTCATTTCGAGTGTTCAATGAGTTGTTACTCTGGACGAGTAAGGTGCCAGCTCTGGTTGCTGGGGGGCAGGGGAGTTCAATGGTGTCACTGAGCCATACACGGTGCAGTCTAGACAGTCACCACTTGCTGTCACCACCATGGTGATGTACAGTATGCTTCATGCATGTATGGCTGACGCTGCATGAAGGGTCGCAGGGAAGCATATGTTGCAGAGCACCAATAGCCAAACACTGCCCACTTAAGGCAGCTGCTGACACTGTGCATGTCGTTTGTTATTGGACAGTGTACAACTGGGTTGACATGTCTTAATTTACCCAACAGCATATCAGCACCCGGCGGATGGTCATATGCACTGGTTGGTCTGGCAGGCCATTCCATGACGCCCTTTTGGTTGCTAGCAGCCACACTCAAATGACAGCTCGACCGCTTGTCACACCACCAGACGGCTGCCAGGCATAGAGACGGGACAACGACTGTTGATGAGTTACCCTTTTTTGTTCTTCAATGGCGGTATGGTGTGCTGCTGTCATGACATCTGTGAGTGATCACCCACAGATGCCTGTTCTGCACAACACAGCGTGCAGAAACCTGATACTGTTATCATATAATGGCTTGCGACCCCATTGAGCATACTTGAGTGAGCTGTGACCAGCATGCTCTCCCCATGCATGCAGTGCTGCACTATTGCTGTCACAGCATCACATATACCAGTGTCCTTTATATGCATGCTGTCCAGTATGCCTACTAGCCATTACTCCCCTACATGAAGGTAACGGGGAAGAGGAACACGTGTAAATGTACAGTAAGCGCAACCATACATGTTTGTTCTGCCCGCTTTCATCACCACTCCAGCACAGCTGCGGCTGGGCTTGCATGACGAGTGATGCAGTAGTCGATACTTATGATGTGAATATCTAAAACAGCGTGTGTTGACGGCACGAGTATGCAGCCAGGCTGTGCATCATAGCACACACCACAGAACCGGAAGTACAAGGTCTGCACTGCAGCTCACAGACAGTGCTGCTGCTTCTGACACATTGCCCTGCACCTGTCTTGCTGGTCACACACAAGCATATTCATATGAATGATACAAATGGCTCAGCACATGCAACAGGTGCTGGTCATGTTATCCACCCCCCATCACGTGCAACATAGTACATGGTATGATTCTTGTTGAGCAGTTCTACAGCAGTAAAATACATGAGGCACAGCAAGGAACGAACTTCGTTCCTCAGGTATGGGTAGTACCTGAGGACCCGCCACGCATGCAACTTTTCTTTGCAGATGCACAGGGCCCACCAAAGACCAGAACAATTCCTTCTGAGAAAGCTGAACACATGCATCATCATCATCATCATATTACCCATTCAAGCCATAGCATCAGCGCCATCGGCCCCGCGCCCCACCGGGGCGGAAACATGAAAACATGCATGTGCATATGGACATACAGTAGTAGCCTCACCAAAGGGTCTTCGAGCCTCGAATGTGTTGCAAACACGTCTACACAGAAGCACCGGCAATGAGTGGGCTGCGCTCTTCCAACCAATTGCAAGTCTTGTGTGGTTCTCTGCCATCTACCTTGGCATTGCTGGCCCACGCCACCAGCTGCAGTACAACTGCTGCAACCATGGCAACCGCAGCAGCCACCAGCAGCGCCGCAATCACCCATGAGGGCAGCTTCGCTTTGCTGTCACCGCCCGCAGCGCCTGCAGGAGCCTTGGCGGTTGAGGCCGTTAGACCACCGCTGTTTGCTGCAATGCCAAGGGCATCGTTTGCAGCGACTGACCACGTGGGCTGCTGCTGCTGCTCTGGCGTGTCGCTGCTGACAGCTGTGGCCTCCACCTGCTGCATTGCTGCACCTTCTGCTGCAGTGCTGTCCTTCTGCTCTGCTGTATCCTCCTCCTTGTGACGTTTGGCTGCTGCCTTTGCTGCCCTCTTTGCTGCCTTCTTTGCTGCCTTGAACTTCTCCTTATCCAGCTTTGGTAGCTTCACCAGGTTGCAGTTGAAGTTGGCTGGCACAGCTGCAGTAACGGCTCCTGGTGCAGCTGCAGCACTGCCTGCAGGGCTTCCTGTGCTGGCCCTGAGCTGTGCAATACGGTGTGGATGGGGCCCATCCACACAGTCAATGGGCCTCAGCTTCTTGTCTATGCACATCCACACCTGCAGCAACAGGCAGCAACAGGTTGCAAGACACTTACACACACCCACGGCAGTCAGAAGCGGAGCTAATTAACTCGTGAGAAGCTTTGTGCAACTCTAGATGCCTTGACTGCACCCACATGTGACATGAACATGTAATGTCAGATGCCTTCCACAGTATCTCATCAACAACCAGCAGATCCACTGACTGATGATGAGTGCACTGCTTTGCCACCACACCACACACCTCCTCAATCCATGCTTGTCGTTTCCAAACAACTGCTTGCCAACTCACCTTCTCCGCTGGTACCCCATTGCTTGTGACGCCTTCTCACACGCTGCAGGTCAACACACATTATGCATCCAAACACACACAGGCAGTTGCGGCTTGCAAGCCGGCATGAGCCTGTGGACAGCCTGCTGCCCTGCCTCACCTCTGCCAGCTGGCCCTGTGCATCGCACGTGATGTGAGGCATCACGCCATATGCGTCATCAAGTGCTTGCTTCAGCGCCTCGACATGGTAGTGTGCTATGTTAGATGGCACGACGTCCCGAGCTTCAAATGCTTCCTACAGCAGCACGGCAGTGCACAGCAAGGGCAGGTATCAAAACACACATAGCTGCACCCTGTGTTGCAGATGTTGCATACAACTGCTTCAACGCATCACCTGTGAAGCATCACCTAGGCAGGTTCATACAGGCATGTGTGGTTGTGAGCACCATGCAGGGTACCTGGGCAGGACACAGCAGCTGCCCCACATGCACCATGCCCCCGCCCACTCTGCCGCAGGGCATGCTGCCATTGCTGCATGTGCACCTGAACGTCCAGCTTGTTGTGCAGCCTCAGCACCGTCTGGAAGAAGTCATGCTGGTGGCCAACGATGCCCTCAGCGCATGTCCCATGCCTCGTCCACTCATGGCTCCAGAATGTCTCGTCAGCGCTTGACCAGCTGGGCCATGCCTTCTCCAGCTCAGGCAGGAGGTCTTCAATTTCGTCCATGTCCAACACACTTGAAGAGTCGCAGAACTCAGGCCAGGTGCCGTCACGGCGCTGCGGCCACAGGCCGTGCACTGTGAAGGCGTACCTGCAGGGTAGTGCAGTGATGGGGGTGGTTCAAGACAGCAGGATGCAGTGAAGAGGATATAGTGGCGTGAAGAGCTGGAACGTGGCTGTCTACATTGCCTTGAAAGGGTATGCAGAAGCAAATGATCAGCTTGACGTTGGGATCAAGTGCCAATGGCTAAGCATGCACGTATCAGGCCCCAAACAACAGCTCTCACTTCTTGGGCGGACGGTGGGTGCAGTAGTGATCGTTGCAGAACGTCGCTGGCCATTGCCTGCAACGAAGCAGAAGAACGATCTAGGCTTGAGTTTGCGCCCTGACCACGCTGTGGGAGGCGCGGCAATGACAAACTCGCTAGTCCTTGTCCCCCACTGCATACTGGCCCCAGCGCTTACAACTTGAAGTCTGCGACCGCTCTCACCGGACCAAGTAGAAGTAGTCAAAATCTGCGTTCAGATTGGTGTTTGCTTGCAGGGTTGCCGACGTGGCAAGCACAGCTCCAACAAGGACCACTACACACAATATCAAACTCGGTGCCATGATCAGCTGCCTCTGTCGAACGAGCGCAATGAGCTCTGCGCGGACTGGTTTGTACTTGCTGCGAGTGTGCAGGTGATGTATGTCCTTGTGTCCTTTACCCTGAGATAACTGTGACAGATTTTGACTGGCACACGCAGCTGGGCTATGCCGCCTGCCAATCTCAACGGCATGATCATCACAACAAGCACGCAGTCGCGGTTTGCAGAGCACAGGACGCACAGCACGAGCAGCATACTGCAGCACTGCACACACCAGGCAAACCATGTGCGTTAACCGTGTGCGCACTCAGTGCGTAGGGCATCCAGCTGCACCGTGCAGTGACTGCTCCCCACACGCCATTACATGATGCACCTGCAGCTCATCAGCAGACCAACACCTTGAATACCAGCAACCCACATACTTGTCGTTACGGTTCTTGAAATACACAACATGGCTCCAAGGCGTACACATAACAGCACAGTACAATCACCAGTGTCGTGTACGGGCCGTGCACACGGTGTCCGCAGGCCATGCGTCAAGTACCCTTCATCACCTTGTCAGTCACCTCGAAACCCCTTTTTGAAGCACTGCATGCACCCACCCGACTCGATGCTCACCATACCCTGTTCTCTCCTTTGAAACCATACTGCTGACGTTTGGTGATGCGCGTTCAATTGTGTTCACGCATGAAAAGAACATGGCAATAAAGGCCTCATTTGCTGATCAACACAAAGTCTCTGGCATGATGATGCTGTTTGCTGTTCTTGACAGCCCTGGAAGGTCCAGGAGGCACCAGGCTCGCATGTCACTGCAATGATGCACAAGTCCAGTCCCAATTGACCATGTATGGTACAGACGTTGAAGGCACTCACACAACATATGTATGCAAAACATGCACGAGCAGTAATGTACAGCGTCACGCAGGGCACATGACAACAAAAACCTTGCATATCAGCAGGTGCTAAGCACAGCCTAGTAATGCCACACGCAATTCACAATCGTTTATTGCACAACAATGCTACAACCTGATCACCAACAACTAGCCACATATGCTGTGCAAATGCCACCAACAAAAAAACCCACAAGCGGCGGGTCGGACTGCCCTGTTAGTATACAAAACACATAGCACACCACCATGTGGAGGCAACCCCGCAACCGCTGATTTGCAATTTCCCAGGCTTACTAATGTTCACGATGCTCCCACTTCCGCTTGTGCTGCAGCTTGCTCACCCATGCACCGCCCAGCTGCACCAGCTGCACGACAGCAGCAATGCTGGAGAAGTAACACTCCCAAAACACCCACATCATCAGCATCAACTCACTCAACGCCGGCCTGATTCACCGTCTCCAGCTGCATCTGCAGGTTGTCGGGCCCCCCCTTCATGAGCAGCAGCATGCCTAGCACCATGCTGGCAAGCGCAAACTCAGCATAGCAGCGGTTGGCACGGTTATCATAGCGCATCAGCTGCTCCTGCAGCTCCCAGTATGCCCTGCGCTGGTGCTGACTCTGCGAGTGGGAGCACACGCATGGAATACAGGCAGCAAAGGTGGCATGGAGGGAGAAGTGTGCAGGTCAGGTCAGGTCAGGCCAGGTCAGGTGAGAACATACAGCACTCAGCAAAAGCGTGCTCGGCTGGCGAGCACCAGCCACACAACGAGCGCCAGGCAAGCGCTGCACCCAGCACATCACAGCAGCCCCACTGCGGCAAGTGAGCAATGCACGGTGCTACCACCCTGCTCCTTGCCAAGCAAGTTGGGAAAAAAGACAGCCTGCACGCTCACCTGCAGCTGCTGAAGGTCCTGCAGCTGCTCAGGCTCAGCGGCAATGAGCAGCCATGGCCCGCCAGCCAGTGGCAAGGCTCATCACGCCGCCCTTGGTCATGTAGTACACCAGCAGCAGCAGCCACACAAACGTCAGGTTGTCTGTCGCGGCGCCGCCTTGCGTGACTTCATGTATGAGGTGGGTGTAGGCCGCGTAGCCGCCAGTGGCGTAATCAAGCCTGCGCCCAGGCTGAGCCACACTGAAGCTTGCAGCAGGTCTGTTTTGGTCTGGGCAAACGCGGTGTCCAGCCTGCATGTATGAAGAGGTGGGTGAGCCAGTTCAACGGCAGCAGCTGCAAGTGAGGGATGGTATGGGAGTGACAGAAGGAGTGGGAGTAACTGGAGGGGATAGTTGTGCAGGGCCTTCTCAGCAGAGCCCAAAGCGTGCAGCCAGGCACAAATGCCCACGGAGCTAGCTGACTAAGGTGGTGTGGTGCAACGTGTACGGCTGATCCCAGTGCCCCAATCAGGTCCCACAAAACAGCTCCTGGCATAACCCTACCAGGCCCGTTGCTCACTTGTGCTGTAGGTACTGTGCCACTGATGTGAAGCCCATCAGGTCCAGCAGCATAGGATCATAGTCTGCAGCAGAGGCATCCTCGTACAGGCTGTTATGCTGCTCCTGCAAGCCCCTGCTGCTGTTGCTGCTGCGCTCCATGGCATGGGACTGGGCAACAGGCTGCCGCTGCTGGTGGTGGTGCTGCTGCCCTCGATGTGTTGCATTGCTGCTGCTGCTGCTGCTGCTGCTGCTGCTGCTGCTGCTGCTGCTGCTGCCGCTGCCGCTGCTGCTGCTGCTGCTGCTGCTGCTGCTGCTGTGGTGACGCGGTAGTGGCGGCAACAGGTCACCATCCAATGAATCAGTGCTGCTGATGCTGCTGAGCTGCAGCAGCTGGTTCAACAGCTGTGTTTGAGACTGAGCACTGCTGCTAGTTGCATGAACGCCTGCAGCAGCATCTGGTGCAGCTGGTGCGCAACTCTCAAGTGCAGTCGCTCCACGCGTCGCTGCTGCACGTGCCGCATACGTCTGCGACGCCCCAGCTGGCTTGCTGGGTTCCTACAACACAAAAGTGAAGCCGCTGGTTGTGTACCGACTGCCTGCTCAAACAATGTGCAACACGAAGTTGAACCCTCTGATTGTCTACTCACTGCCTGCTCAAACAATGTGCAGCCTGATCCGCTG
This sequence comes from Scenedesmus sp. NREL 46B-D3, assembly GCA_014080715.1. Taxonomy (NCBI): domain Eukaryota; kingdom Viridiplantae; phylum Chlorophyta; class Chlorophyceae; order Sphaeropleales; family Scenedesmaceae; genus Scenedesmus; species Scenedesmus sp. NREL 46B-D3. Next base: position 1,881 of record JACERP010001308.1, on the reverse strand, counting down.
CGTACAGCAAACACCAAAGGCAGCAACGCCGTCACCTTGACAACCCATCATAGGCTACTGGGCATCAAGAACCCAACATGATCCCAAACTGCTGCTGCCTGTCAGAGCTGCGCACCTGGGGTGTGTTGCTTGCCAGGCATGGTGCCACCAGGCTGTGTCTGGCCGCGGCTTTGCAGGGCCTGTGCCTGCTTGTCACGGCAGGGCACTGCGTAATGATGCTGTTGAGGCGTCCTGCTGGCGCACAGGCTGCTGGCTTCGACCTGTGCATGCTGTTTCCAGCTGTGGCCCTGGTGCCGTGACACTCGAGCCAAGCAAGATGTGCTTGCACGCAAAAAATGTGAGGTGGGTAGGCTGCTAAATATGTCGTGTATGTCAAGTAAGCACACCACGTGCACGAACGAGATGCTGCAGGAAACGCTTACAAAAAATAGTAACGGGTTCGCGTGTGTTTTTGATTCTTTGCGATGCAGAAATTCCTCGTATGAACTGTAGTGAAGTATCCTAATGTTTGGCTACTCCATGTATGTTGTGACGTTCGTTGCATCATGGCCGGCATGACACGCATGCCCGCTCGAAGTCATCGTCCCTGCCGTCTCAGCGCACTTTGGCTGCAAAGTGCGTGTACATGGCGTAGCTCATCCGCCTACAGCAGCAGGACAGCCCGTCGCCAAACAGCTCATTACGTAATATGTCAACCACTGCCACAAGGACATCAGCAGCAGCCTGCAGGCGGCCTGCCTAGGCAGCAGGCGGCACACCAGCACGCAGAGCGTGTGATGAAGGATAGATGATAGCAACAGTAATACAGACACCACCACCACCAACAAGGGCCGACAATGCTACCACCTATGCTGGCTTTCATGACACCTCCTGCGCACAAACTGCTGGACAGCTGGACAGCTTTATCATTGACAACTCCTGCATGGGATACAGAACACATGTAAAGCAGGTGAAAGACGCAACAGTGCCCTCAGGCACGCAATTTGCTGCTGAAAGAGTGCCGTCAATAAGCGTGCACACGCACAGTAACTTCAAGGCAGTTGCACGCTAACCAAACACACAACTTATGAATGTTGCATGTGCTAGCAAATTGAAGGCCTGTGTGGCTTTTGGCACATGCGCACGTGCATCATTCACTCAACAGCACCGCACATGTACAGCATACGCACGACCACTTAGTGCTGCAACAAGCCGCTACCTGGTGCCTGTCAACACCGGCAGCACTGTTCATCTCAAGCAACTCCACGCAATCTACCTACACCTCTCAAACTGCATCACTCGCTGCACATGCACTCACAAAGAAAAAAGTTGCAGGAGGGCGTGCATCAAACCCAATGCAGCCTCAAAGTCAGCCAATAGAGCAGGTTGCAGTGCTGCTTGTCCAGCAGCTGCTTTTTTTTCTGCAGCTGCCTGCCCAGCCTGATGATGATGATGCAGCTGCCTGCCCAGCCTGCCGCCTCTGTGCCACCCAATCTAAAGCCGCCTAGCTCAGTTGCATTCAAGCATAAACAAATACACACACACACACACACACCACTCCTCTGCTTTGCATGCAGTGACATGTCTTTCTACATCAGCCAGCGCTCCTTGGGCTACTGGCTCAGCAGCACAGCCCATGGCAACACAATAAGCTCGCAGCAGCTGCACACACACGGCAGAGAAGTCCGAGCGCCATGCCAGCCCTCTGTCATGGCCTCGTGCCTGCTTGCTGTGTCAGCACTGCTCCTAGGCGGGCCAGGGCTGACCTGACCGCCACCACGATGGGCAGCGGCAGCGATGCCACTGAAGGCTGGGGCCATGGCATGACAACAGCAGCAACCCTTCACTCCTCGTCCTCGTCCAGCTCTGCGTTGATCTCCTTGACCAGCTCGTTCCTGTAGT
>JACERP010001307.1:0-23013 GCA_014080715.1 Scenedesmus sp. NREL 46B-D3 | reverse complement strand
GAGGGGCTTTTGGGTTAGGCGGAGGCTGAAAGCAGCACTGGCAGCAGCATGCAGCAGCAGCGGCGCAGCCACAGCAGCTGGCGCAGTTGTTGGGGTGTGGGGCTGGGGGCAGGGGCGTCCAGCTGGGATGACGAGTGCGAAGGTGTCGCGGACGACTTTGTGTCAATGACACCCTCGCTGCTGCACGAGCTGCTGCAGACCCCAGGCGTGCCTGGCAGCGGCGCGGCTGGGCGCTGCATGCTGGGGGCAGCAGCAGCAACGGTCGCGCGCATGGGCTGGCCCCTGCCACAATATCAGCTGGACGGTGCTTGCTGCGGCAGCCAGCAGCAGCTACGGCGCCCTGCATGCACCTGCGGCTGCACCAGACACACCAGCACCCCATGCACCTGACAGTGCCGCAGCTGCAGCGCTGAGCACCGCGCCAAGCAGCTGCGACGGTGACGGCGATGGTCCTGCGCCCTGCGCTGCGGATGACCTGCCTGTGCTGGACAGCCCAGCCGGCCCCACTGCTGCTGGTGCTGCTGCTGCGCGGTATGAGGTCAAGCTCCAGCAGCTGATGCAGGAGTGGGGGTTCACCGACAGGGCCACAGCTGAGGCGTACCACAGGTGCGCCCCAGTGGTTAAACTTGGTTGGGGCACGCGGCAAGCAGCGTGGGGAGCTGTGCGCATGCTGGCCCCTGCATCAGTTGCACAACTGTAAAACTATGACATGCAGCTTTGCTGCTTTGCTGGCTGGTCGACTGCTCATGCTGCAGCAGAGCAGTGAGGCTGATGGTGCCACGCTGGTGTGACTGCAAGGCCGTGCTGTGATGAGGCCAACGCCATCTGCACAACTTGTTGTTGCTCCGCCCCCTGCGCTGTGCTGTGTGGCATTGCAGGCGGCAGAAGCACACTCAAAAAGCGGCAACACGGCACAAGCTGCAGCAGCAGCTGAAGGACCCCACCGTCAGGCTGCAGCGCTTGCAGGGGCAGGTTGCGGCCGCCACCACCAGCAGCAGCAGCAGCAACCGCACGCACGGCTTGAAGCAGCAGGCGTCACTCGGCAGGCAGCAGCAGGGGCAGCAGCGCGCCATCGTGAGGGCAAAGAGCAAACATGTCAGATCACTGGCCAGCCACAGCAGCAGCAACAGCAGGCTTTCAAGCGAGTCTGGCGGTCGACCGTCGAGCCATTTGCTGGCCGGCCCGCCTGCAGCAGCAGCAGGAGCAGCAGCAGCAATGCATACTTGGGCTGTGCCAACTGCAATTGGTGGTGCTGCTGCTGCTGCGGCTGCTTGGAGTCACCCGGGCACGGATGCAACAGATGATGTTGATGACCGGCTGTCCCTGCAATCCTTCAGCAGCTCCGGGACAGCCACAGCTGGGAGGGGCAGTGCGGCAGCGAAGCAAGTCCAGCACGGCAACGCGTAGCGGACGCAGCTGGTGCAGGCAGCCGTGCAGCCGCAGGCATGCTGATGCGCAACAGCAGCAGTTGCCAAGGCGCATCGTCCAGACGCAGCACCTTGTCGGGGGCGTCAGCTGCTTCGTCATCGTCGGCCGGGTCCTGCAAGGACAAGCTGCCAGCTGTTGCAGCCGGCATGCAGCAGGGGGTCAGGGACAGTCACGGTGGCGGGGAGAGGCTGTGCAGCGATGGTAGTTATAAGCAGCTGCCTGCCACGTTGCCTCCTGTGCGGGGAGCCTTTGCTTTGCAAGCGCAGTACTAAGTAGGACGACTAGCAGACCACCAAACCCGTCTTTGAACCTTATGCTTTTCAGCTGCAAGCAGTGCTGTTTTTTGTTTATGATGAAGCGAAAAGCGTCACCGCCAGTTGACCCGTTTCTCAAGGCAGTCCCTCACAGGCGAGCAACAGATCCCGCACCTCACCCGCCGCACATGTCCACCCAAAAGAGACAGCGAAGCGGACCTGCCTTTACAAGGTACACGCCGATAAACACGTGAACATGCCTGCTCTGCAGGCAGCAGCGGCGGTGCGTCTGAAGTGAGCGGGAACACCGGCCAGGAAAGCTGCGTACCTTAAAAATTTGTTCTTCGGATGACAACATGTTTGCAGCAGCAAGAGCAGCTCAATCACCTCGCCGCCCGACTCCTGCCAGACACGCGGGTGACTGTGTGTGGATGACCATGTTGATGACCATCCATCGACTGTTTTAAAGAACTGCTCTATCGGCGGGTGTCGGTGTGTAGTTGCGTGCTGATTGTGGGTGTTGGCATGTACGATACAACGTCATATCCAGCGCATGCTCAAAGCGAAATGCACTTCAGCTTGCTTGATCTGCGGGGCCACCTCAAGCTGCGACCACGCGGAGGGCTATAAATTTACGGTCTAAAAGCTTGTTCGATTGCCTATGGACGGTGTGATTTGCCGCGAGCAGGAAATAAACACCACCGCAGAGAATGCGAACGTCCCAGATGAAGGAGGCACTGATCAGGCAGACGGCTTGCCTGGATCGAGAAGGCTAGCCAGCAAAGCAAGAGTTGCTCACTGGCTGGTGAGTTCGTGGTACATGGACCAGTTACTCGCTTGTTTTGTTCGAGACGTGGGTGCTCCAAGCCTATTGTTTTCAGGAGCATGAGTTGTAAGCGTTTTAGGGTGCGTTGAAGTGCTACGCTCCATGCTTGCTGCTCGCAGGGACTTACGCCCACAGCAGCAGCTGGCAACGAAGCCCCAGCTGCTGACGCATCGACGGTGTACAGTGCCTCGCCATCAGGTGCGACGCTGGTTTGTACAGAGCAAACACGGGCGATCTTGGCTTGTCACCAGCAACATAGAAGGCAGCAGCAGCAGCAGCAGCAGGAGCTGCTGACATTGCTGGCAGTGGCTTACTGTTGGCCCTACAGGCCAAACGTCCCGCCTGAATTGCTGCTGCAAACCTGAGCAAAACGAACTCGTTGCGGTTTAACAAACAGTTACGGCAGCACCTGCGCATGCACTCTGGTTCGCCTGCCGACCAAGTTGGTTGACCTACACACAGCCGCACCAATGTTTCTAGCCAGCGGGTGTCGATCCCAACAGCATATATGCACGACGATAGACATCTTCATGCACCACTCTGCCCCTGCTCCTGCAGTGCTTGCAGCTCAGCCGCTGGCTCAGCAGCGCCTGCCAGGTTCAGTCTACTCAGGACCCATCCCTCTCAAGGTCCAGCGGCATCAGGACCAGGAGGAGGGTGAGGAGGCAGCAGCGGCAGCGGCAGCAGCGGCAGCGGCAGCAGCGGCAGCAGCAGCAGCAGCAGCAGCAGCGGCAGCGGCAGCGGCAGCAGCAGCAGCAGCAGCAGCAGCAGCAGCAGCAGCAGCAGCAGCAGCAGCAGCGGCAGCAGCAGCAGCAGCAGCAGCAGCAGCAGCGGCGGCAGCAGCAGCAGCAGCCGCACCGTTCACGCCTGGAGGTGTTGCGCATGCAGGACAACTGCATGCTGAAAAACCGGCTGGCTGAGGCCTGCGTTCAAGCTGCTGTCGCAGCGCGCTCCACTGGTGTGTTGGGTTGATGTGCCTGCTTCTCGTGTAGGCATGTGCCTGTCTCTGCGCCATACCATCAACTGACAACGTGGAACTCTCTTGGCTGGTTTCGCTGCAGGGGAGCCAGAGCAATCTCATGCGGCCTCGCGCACCAGCGGCTATGCCGAAGGCGGAACCAAAAATGCCACGGCAAGAACACGCAACAGGCCAGACCGCAACAAACAGCACGCTGCAAGCCTGCTGCAAGGCGTAGCACAGGAAGAGCCATGGGCTGCTGCTGCACGTGCGGCACGTGCAGCGGCAGCACGTGCTGTAGGTGGCTCGTCCGGCCGCCAAGCGGTGGGCGCCGGTGCCAGCAGCAGCAGCAGCAGCAGTCGCGCTGCTCCTAACAGCCCCGATGTTGCACCGCGGGGCGCCGCTGCTGCTGCTGATCAGGGCGTGTCTCACCAGCTGAGACCACCACCAGGCAAACAGCAACAACAGCAGCCTGGACGGCCTCCATGGTTTCCCACAGCTGAAGAATCCCCGGCAGCGGCAGCAGCAGCAGCAGCACGCGATCAGGCTGCTGCTGCTTGTGCGGGTGCTGCAGCTGGCAACGGCAAGGCAGTGCCTGTTGACAGTTTCGCCGATTGCGACAACAGTGCTGCTGGTGCCAGCTGGCGAGAGGCCGAAGCTGAGGAGGCAGCAGCTCAAGGGTACCCCGAGCAGCAGCTCCTGCAGCGGTCGCCCAGGAGACTGCCAGGGCTCACAGCAGAGGAGGCACGGGCAGCGGCAGCCCCTGCACAGGATGTGTTTGCACAAGGCAGCAGTACTGCTGCGCATGCTGGTGCTGACAGGGCTGGCGGTGGTATGGACAACACAACAACCCGCCTGCATGCTCAGCAGCAGCAGCAGCAGCAGCTGCAGCAGCAGCTGCAGCAGCAGCTGCAGCAGCAGCAGCACTACCTGGAGGGCCTGGAAGCACCCACCAGTGCAAACAGCAGACTGGAAGCTGCACCAGCAGCTGGGAATCCGCCACCTACAGCAGGGGCAGCAGCAGCTTCCAAGGCCGCCGCAGCAGCAGCGGCAGCAGCAGCAGTCGTGGCAGCTGCAGCAGCGCGGGTGCCCCTGCTTGGGCGGTCGCCTCGTGGTGTGATGCCACGCTCGGCTGAGTCAGCCGACAGCCAGGCTGGCGATGGCGCTGACTCAGCCGAAGGCAGCGAGGCGGCGCCTCTGGCACCGTGTGACATGTACACGCGGCCTCCAAGTATCTTGTGGGAGGGCAACCCCGCCAACGATGACGACTCCAGCACATCCAGCCCAGCAGCAGCAGCAGCAGCAGCTGGGGCTGGCGGCGGCGGCCACCACCGTGCACCTGGCACGCTGAGTTCGCGCTCCAGCCTCAACTCGTTGGACGATGCCGCCAGCAGCATCGCAGCAGCCCCGCCTGCTGCCCGCCCAGCAGCAGCAGCAGCCCCGCCTGCTGCCCGTGCAGGAGCAGGCGCCTCGCCTGCTGCCCGCGCAGCAGCAGCAGCAGCAGCAGCAGCAGCAGCAGCGGGTGCAGTGCCGCGCAAGCCGCCGCCGCGGCCGGCGATGAGCCGCGACAGTGGGCGGCCGCTGCTGCTGGCGGGGCGGCCGCTGTATGCGGAGAACCACTTCCTGCTGAGGGACGCACAGGTGCGGCGCGGCCTTCGTGTGTGCGGGCCTGTCACCATGCGTGCAGCCGTGTTGGGCATGTTATCTTGTGCGCGGTGCCGTGCCTAACAGCCAGGCTGCCAGGCTGCTGCCCTTGAGGACCAGCGCAGCCCGCAGCAGCTCTGTCTGTTGTGCGCAGGTCTGACTTGGACATTGTTGCTGGGCTGTCCGTTGCGTGCCCCTTGCCTTGGTGTCCTCGTGTGGGCAGCGACACGTGCTGCTGGCTGCCGACGGCAGCGTCATGCAGCTGGCGGATCCCGTCTCAAACCCCAAACCCTACCAGGGCTTGGTCCCTGAACCCCACATCACCTCCAACACGGGACACCCCTACCACGCCACACACAAGGGGCTGCTGCTTCCGCTCGCACTGGGGAGCAGCGGCAGGCCACTCATGGCAGCTGACGGCAGGCCGCTGCTGCTGGGGACCCCACTGCAGCAGCAGCAGCAGGGTGGCCAGACACGGCAGCTGCTGGCTGCTACCGCAGCTCGCCTAGGCTTGCAAGCAGGTGACAGCACTGCCAGCAGCGCGCCGCCTGTTGTGGTGTGGCCGCTGCTGACGTGCAGCGGCAAGGGTCTGCCGCTGCTGGGCCCTGCAGGAGAGCAGCTGGGCTTAGCAGCGGTACCGCAGGACTTCCCGTACTTGACGGCGCCGGGGCAGCTGTGCACAGCAGCAGCTGCAGCAGGCGCTGCTGCACGTCTGCCATCAACAAAGGGAGAGCCGGTGCTAGTAAATGCCCACACGGGCGAAGCACTCCCAGCCGCAGATGGCAGCAAGCTAGGGCTCAGCCCCGACGGCGGCTTTGTCAGCCTGGGGACAGGCCACAGGGTTTGGGCATCAGATGGCCGGCCGCTGAACCCTTTCAGCTGTGGCAAAACCCTGGCGCACCGCAGCTTGGACTTTGGATTGCAGTTGAAGGCAGCGGCAGCACAGGGCAGGTTGCAGCAGCACGTGAAGCACCTTGCTGGCAGGTATAGGCGGAAGGGGCAAGGGCACGTGCTGTGGCAGGCAGGGCTAGCAGCGGCAGCAGCCCTGGGTGTGCTGGCGTTTGCTGGGCTGCTGCTGCTGCTGCCGGTCTGCTGGATGGGCCTGGCAGGGCCAGCTGGGTACCTGGTGAGCGTTACAACATAAATTATAACATGCAAAACATGTGCGGCATTGGTGTGCGGCAGGGCGGGGTTGCTTGTTGTCAATCTTGAAGCGATGCATACCTGCTGCCTGTTGCTGCTGCAGTGTCACCACGTGCCCTGTACCAGCACCATGCAGTCACGCGGATTGCTGACTGCATGTAGGACCAGCCAGGACCGTGACCAGCTCCTCCCATGCAGCAGGCTGCGCCCTCAGCTGGCGGTGTGCCAGCCCCATCGTACAGCAGCAGACCCACGCACCACCGACTGCCTGTCCACGGCTGCCGCTGCCGCTGCTGCTGCTGTCACCCCGCTTTCGCCTGTCTGTGTGTCTCGTGTGTGCCGTCCCCGCCCTGGCAGACCATCAAGGTGCTGCTGGTGCTGCTCCCGCTGCTCATCCTCAGCTGCCTGGCAGCCCTGCTGCTGCTGGCGCTCAGCCACAGCCAGCTGTCCACAGAAGCCCTGCTGGACTGGCTCACTCCACCCGCAGTCAAGCTGCCACCCCACCCTACCCTCATAGGGCCAGACGGCCAGCCGCTGCTGCTGCCAGACCACAGGGCTCTGGGTGTGGTGCCAGAACCCCCTGGGGTTCAGGGGAGCCAGGGTCCAGGGTTGCTGCTGGTGGCTGGGGGCCGGCAGCTGAAGGGCCGCGGGAAGCTGCCGCTGCGGCTGGCGCTAGGCGGGGACGGGGGGCGGCTGGCGCTGGACGAAGCCGGCCTGCCGATGCTGGGCCCTGGCGGCAGACCCCTGGAGGTGAGCTGCTGCACACTTCAAGCTGCTGCTGCTGCTGGTTCTGTCTGGAGGTGGGACGGTTGCTGCTGAGGCGGTATGGCGCGCAGCTGCTGGGCCGCGGCTGTCAGCCGTACGTGCTGCTGGGTGTGCTGCTGTGAGGCCTCAGTTGCAGGTGCTGACAGGGCTGCGGCTGTCAGCCTCGTGTGCTGCATGCTCCTGTGCGTCCTCTTTGCAGGTCCGCTGCGCTGCAGCAGTCAGCCATGCGTGCTGCGTCCGCTGCTGTGCGGCCGCGTTGCCTGCAGGTGCTGCTGGGCCAGGATGGCGTGCCGCTCACCTCAGGCACCGGCCAGCCCCTGGCCATGTCCCCCAAAAGTGGTGCCATGATCGGCCCCGACGGTGCGCCGCTCACGCTGGCGCCCGACGGCCACTTTCTGCTGGGCTGGGCGGGGCTGCCGCTGCTGGCGCCGCAGGTAGGTGCCTGCCTGCGTGCGTGGCTGCGAGAGGGGCTGTGTGCTGGCTTCAAAGTGGCTTGCGGTTCCTGCTGCAAGTGTGGGGTCTGCTTAATTACGTGGGGGTCCTGCTGGGTGTGCTGGCTTGCGGTCGTTTATCAGTTGTCCGTCGTGCGTGTCGTAAGAGCGGCTGAGCTGCAGAGGTTGGCCACTGTCAGGGCCGCAGCGACGCGTCTGCACAGTCTGTTGTGCGTTGGAGAGCTCTGTTTGCTGATTTGCATCAACGTATCTTACCACAAGCTGCTGTGTTCCTGCTGCTGGCCCCTGTCCCTGGCTTGCACGTTGTGCAGCCAACTCAGCACCAATCAGTTTGCATGCTACACCAGTGCTTTGCGGCTGTTGCAATCAGCTGCGTTGAACTGCTCTGCGCAGCAACACAGTAATCATACGGTGCGGCTGTTGCTGCTGCTCCTGCCCGAACAACCCTGCATCTGCGCATATGCGTCTTGCCAGGGTCAAGCGCTGGCGCTGGGCCCCGACAGCACGCTGCTGACGGCTGACGGGCGCACGCTGGTCAGTGCTGACGGGGACTTCCTCTTCTTGGGCAGGGACGGCAGGACACTGGTCGACAAAGGTGACCGGCGGTAGCGTCGGACGATGATGTTTCTTTAGTTGCATGGGTCGTGTTTGGCAGGAGATTGCCAGCTGTTCAGCTGCAATGCATGGATCGGCCAGACATGCTGCAGTGTGTGTTCCAGGTGGACGATGCGCCCCAAGACTGCAACACCATGCAGCACTAGGTCGCTGCTGCTCAGCTCCCAGCCTTGCGAGGTCAGTGATGCCGGCAGGCAAGCAGCAAGCCAGATGCCGAGATGATGACTGGCAAAGGGCGATGGCACATGTCCAGCGCAAGACCTGCTGCACCTTCAGCATGCGTTGACGTCGCTGCCGCCTGCTGCTGCAGGTGGCCGGCCTGCTATTCGTGCTGATGGCCGGCCCTCTGAGGTGGCGCTGTCAAGGAGCCCGGCGGTGTTCAGCGATCGCGGCAAGCTGCTGGTGGTGAGATAACACCTGGCAATGCACATCTGCAGTGTCAGTTGGAAGTGCTGTACTACATAGTAGTGATTGATGCTGGGCGCGCGGCAAGCTGCTGGTGGTGCTTTGTGAGCTTGCAATGCACACAGCACACGGATGACTGTGAACAGCCGTGCTGCACTTTGCCTGCGGTGTAGCAACGCGTGGCTGCATAGAGTCATGCTGCACATCGCAAGCTGCAGCGAGGGCTGCCAGTTCTGTAGCAGCACTGCACGATCCAGCCAAGCAGCACAATGGGTACAGAGAGATTCATCAGTATTCCTCCTGCAAATCTATGTCGCATCGCAGCCTGCCAGAACACCACCCACTTCCTGCTGCCGACATTCATGCATGCATGCATGCATGCAGGGTCCCGACTCGCGCCCGTTGCTGATGGGCATCGGCGGCCGCCTCTACAGCAGCAGCCCGGCAGCCTCGGCGGGCGAGGGCGGCATCGCAAACGCAGCAGGGCTCACAGACATAGCCGCCCTGCTGGCTGGCACAGCCGCGCGGTCGCTGCACCGCCTGGGCAGCAGCAGCGTCGGATCGCTGCTGCGGACGCTGTCGGTTGACTCCCGGGCCAGCCTTGCGCAGGCGGCACCTGGCAGCGCAGCGCTGCTGGGGGCTGGCTCAACGCCGACCGTGCCTGCAGGTCTGCCGTCGGCGAGCGAGGGCCAGGCCGCACAAGGCTCCCCCGGACAGGCACAGGACAGCACTGCTGCGGTGTGCCTCGCGGGTAACGCAGCAGACGCCGGCGATGCTGCTGTCGCCGGCGGCAGCAGCAGCAGCGAGGGCGCTGTTGGCGAGAGGGTCGAGGCTGCCGTGAAGGCGTTTGCAGCGCTGCTGGGGCTTGGCGGGCTGCTGCCGCTGCTGGGGCCTGAGGGCGAGCCGCTGGCGCTGGATGCGTACGGCAGGCTGGTGGCTGTGCCTGGCCGAAAGCCCCTTACGGGTGAGACTCGAGGAACGCCGAGGCTGTCTTGCGGTTTGTCGCTGCAGATTGACTAGAGCTGATCTAGCGGTACGTCAGTTTGGCAAACGGGTGTAGTGCCTGGCCTAAGTCCTTTCACTGGTGAATTCATGAATGATTTGTTAATGTTGCTTATGTTGAGTTGCCAGGATGTGGTTTGGTGCATTGCTGTCCGTTGCTCTGCGTACGCCAGGCGTGTGGCTGTGCTGGGCAGGAGGCCGCTGGCTGGGCAGTACGCTGGGTTGTCAGGCTGGTCAGGCTCACATGGCTCAAGGCAGGCGTTGCTTGCAGATCAGCAGTGTCCAGAGCTGCAGCCCTGCTTCGAGGACTGTCGGAAGCATACATGCGATAATGCCTGGTTGCTGCGCTCGTGCTTTTTGGGGAGGTCAACAGCACAACCACATGACTGGTACAGTTATCATGCCTCACAAGGGCTGTCTCATTCATGTGGCTTTGTTCGCGTCCTCTGCTGCTGCTGGCGCCAACAGCGCGACCGCCCCGCAGCTGCTGCCTGCGCGTGACTGCTCGCTGCACGAGCACTGACACAAAGCACAAACCTGCACATGCTGCCGCTGCCGCTGCCGCTGCCGCTGCTGCTGCAGGTCCAGGCGGCCAGCCGCTGCTGCTGTCTGTTGACGGCAGGTGCTTCACAGGGCCAGACGGCCGCCCGGCAATTGCAGGCAGCGGGTGGCGGCTGACGTGAGCGGCGCCTGCCTGCAGCAGCTGCCAGTGCAACGACAGCAGCTCATTCCACAGCCGACCCGCAACAGGGACGATTGGCAGCGTCTTTTTGGACAGCAGCTTGCAGCATGTATGGTGTGCTTGCATGCCCTGCCACCGCCTCACTCAAGACAACATCTGCCGTCTCGCTGCTCATGTGCTGCACCTGCTGCTGCGCATGCTGTCGCGTTGTGCTGTCGTTCCCGTGCCTGCACGTTCGCAGCCCCTCCCTCGGCGTTCTGGCGAGGCCGGCGGTCGGCCGCGACGGCCGGCTGCTGCTGGGCCCCGACGGCTCCGCGCTGCGGCTGGGCGCTGACAAGGCCAAGCTCATCACAGCCGGGGGCCGGCCGCTGCTGTCGCCGACAGGGGCACAGCTGGGCTTGTCGCCAGCAGGTGCGATGCTGCAAGTCAGCACCGAGTTGCTGCTGCCTGCGTTGGCGACATAGGCGTGGTGGGCCCAACCGGGCAGGCGTTGGCTCAAGCGTGGTGTATGATCGCCTGCCAGCAGCTCGTGCATGCCCTGAGAGGAGGGATGCGGGCCCGTTTTGGCCAGCCGCTGCTGTCGCCAAGATCATGCGGACAGCTGGGCCTGTTCTTGTCAGTGGGCGGTCCACTTGGCGGCCAGTGAATGCTTTGCAGCAGTTGCTGGTCAAGGCAGGAGCTTGGTGACGTGGCGTGCATGACACAAGCAGGAAGAAAGGTGCAACTAATGAGACAGGTCTGCCGCATCTTGCGGCGGCCGGTCAAGCAACCTGATCGAGCTCTGCAGCTGCAAGCGCCAAGCCAATGCTGCACGTTCAGCACCCAGCAATGCGCGCACCTTTACTTTTCCGTTGCCTGCGTACTGATGCGCCTGCAGGCAACCTGGTCGAGCTCGACAGCAGCAAGGTGCTGGTCTCGCCAGCAACCGGACAGCCGCTGCAGCTGGGCCCCGACGGCAGAACCCTGCTAGAACCCAGCGGCCAGCCAGCTCTGGCTGCGGACGGCAGCCCACTCACAGCCAGCTGCCCGGCAGGCATCAGCAGCATCCGCACCAGCATTGCAGCAGCAGCAGCGCGAGGCAGGCGCAGCTTGCCGCACAACAGGAGCAGGGGCAGGGGCAGGCGCACACCCAGCAGGACGCCACGCGTCAGCGACGCTGAGTCAGCCGTGTCTGGCGGCGTGGCAGCCAGCGGGGACACGACGCCAGAGCATGCGGCGGTGAGCGGCGCAGCGACGCCAGCCGCAGCTGGTGCCAGCTCAGCGCCTGCTGCTGCTGCTGCTGCTGCTGCTGCTGCTGCTGGGGGTGTGCCACAGGGATGGACGTCCTTCCCAGATCCGGCAGCAGACCGCAGCAGGGGCAGCGGGTTGGCGCGCAGCCCCTCAGGCAGCCGCAGCCGCAGCCCGTTCCGCCCAGAGTCTGCTTCGTACAAAGCCGGCGGAGACAGGGCCAAAGCTGCCGCAGCAGCACTAGCTGCAGCAGCAGCAGCGGCAGCAGGTGGCAGCTCGATGGATGTGCGTCCAGCGTCTGCGCCGCCAGGTCAGCGGCCACGCACCCCACCTGACAGCAGCCAACCACACAGGACGTCCAATGCAGCGCTTGGCGCTGGTGGCGCTGCCGGCAGCGTCAGCTTTAGCAGCACAGCCCCCGGCAGCAGCGGAGCCGCAGCAGCTCCTGCAGTGCCGCTGTCACCGTCTGCTCCTGCAGCGGACGCAGCAGCAGCGCTAGAGTCCTGGGCCGGCTCCAGCGTGGTGACTGTGCCAGCGGACGAAGCTGAAGCGGCATTTGGAGCAGCTGGGCGGCCGTCGGGGTGGGACGTGCGTGACGAGAATGCCGTGCTGTCACTCAGCGGCTGGGCCGATCTGGGAGGCCCCTCTGTTGCTGCTGCTGCTGCTGCCGCCGCTGCTGCCTCCCTTGGCCTCACCAGTGCAGCAGGAGCTGGCACAGGTGGCCGCGGCTGGCAGTTCAGTACCGGCTGGTCGTCCGTGCCTGGTGCTGCTGCCGGTGCCGAGGCAGCGTCTCAAGGGCTGCGCTCCATGGTGGCGGATGGGCGAGGCGCAGGACCGGCGCAGCTGCAAGCCGCCAGCAGCTGGCCAGGCAACAGGGCTAGCGACCGTGCAGCAAAGCAGGCGTCTGGTCGCACCAGCGGCATGCCGCCACCTGCTCAGGCGAGCTTGCTGGGCGTTGGCACGGGCGCATCCGGCAGCTCTGCTGCGCCATACTCCAAGGCGCTGCTGCGCATCCTGCCTGCTTCCCCGACGCCCTCCCCACCGCTTTCCCGGGCACCTTCAGAGTTCGCCGAGGGCGAGGCCGCAGCGGACAGCGGCAGCAGGAGGAGCAGCAGGGAGGCCAGGCGGCAGCCGCCAGGCTGGACCGAGATCTACCACAACAGGGCGGCTTCCCGCACCCCAAGAACCTCGGACAGCTCGACGTCAGGGGTGCCCCCTACAGCACCAGCAGCAGCAGCAGGGTTTGCAGGTGCCGGTGCAGCCGCTTACGGTGCCCGACCAGGCTTAGCAGCCGCAGCCGCGGCCGCGGCGGCTGGGCAGCAGGACGGCCGCGGCGTGCTTGCGCCGGTGTATGGTGTACCGCCGGAGCTGGTGCAATCAGCAGCAAAGGCAGCCGCAACAGTACTGGCTCTCTTGCTGCTGCTCTGCTGCGGCCTCACCTACGGGAGCTCCAGTGGTGGTGCTGCACACCCAACCCTGCACGCATTGCTGGCGGGACTGCTGCTAACAGCGCTAGCTGTGCTAGCCCTGAACCATCCCAGCAGCGCTCAGCAGCTGCGCCGGCTGGCCCTACAGCAGCAGCAGGAGCGCAGGCCGTCGGCTGCCATAACAGATGAAGAGCGACTCCAGGCAGCTATGTCACTGGCAGGAGCAGCAGCGGGCATTGTCGTTCCAGGGTTTGGCTACACGAAGCTGCGGGATAAGGCGCAGCCCAAGCGGCAGTCGCTGTCAGGTGATGGCTCAATGTCACGGCGTGTCAGTGCTGCTGCCGACGACTCTGACAGCAGCAGGACGTTAGCTGCAGCTGCAGCTGATGCCGCCGCCGCTACGTTTGGTGCTGCTGCAGATGTAGCAGGCAGTGCACCAGGTGCCAGCGCAGTCCAAACAGGCAAGCAGCGTGCTGCCACCACAGGCGAGTCTGCCCTGGGAGCAGCAGCGTCTGTAGGCAGAGCTGCTGCCTTGCGCAGCAGGATGTATGTCTCCAAGGCCAGCCAGCAACTGCTGGTGAACCCTAGGGCAGTCACAGCGCTGCTGCTGCTGGTGCTGCTAGCAGGCTGCAGCAGCACTGCGCTGCTGCTGCGCGTGATGCGAGGTGGCGCAGCAACAAAGAGCGGTGCTTTGACAGCACCAAATGCTGCACTAGTGAGTGTTGTGCCAACAGGTGCAATGAGTGGTTCAGAAGCCGGCACTCGCAGCAGCATTCCTAGTGGTGGGAAGGCTGATTTGGCCGCTGCTGCTGCAGGCGGCAGGAGCAGCAGCGGCTGGAATGTGTGGGGCAGAAGAACAGCAGAAACAGCAGCAAGCACAGATGCGGCATCTGCAGCAGAGCTTGCTGCAGCACAGCAAGCAGCAGCAGGTGGCGCGGGTACAGCAGCTGGCAGGTGGTGGTGGAGCAAACACAGAAGGCAGCAACAAGCTGTTACACAACAAACCGCAGCTTTAGTTCCAGCAGCAGCGCCTGCACGTGGCAGCAGCAGTTGGTGGTGGTGGCGGGGCAGCAGCAAGCTGGTGAACGCCCCGGCACCTGCCCCTGCTCCTGCCGCTGCTCGCAGCAGGTGGTGGCATGCAAGGAAGAAGGCAGGCAGGCTTTCGCCAGCTTCAACACCAGCAGCAGCACCCAATGAGCCTCGGTTGCTTGATGCAACAACAGACGCGCCACAAGAGGCACGCATCAAGGCAGCGGCAGCGGCAGCAGCAGCTGCAGCAGCCGGTGCTGGCGTCACCTCTGGCAGCCTGTGGCAGCGCATGTGGCGGAAGTACGCACCTGCTGATCCTGCTGCTTTTGCATTCACGCAGCCATCCCGTACATCGCTCAACGCATCAACCCAAACAGCAGCCAATGTCGCTGCTGCTGATCAAGGGCCGGCAGCAGTCACAGAAACTGCAGCAGCCCAGTCAGCTGGAGCTGCAGATAGCAGCATGGTTGCGCTTGGCAGTGCAAATGGCAGTGTTGTTATGAGTAACGTGCCAGCAGCAGCAGCAGCAGCAGCAGCAGCAGCATCAGCAGCAGCAGCAGCAGCAGCAGCAGGCGGTACGGGAGCGGGCGGCTTGCTGCCACGCCTGTGGAGCAAGCGGCAGCAGCCTGCAGCAGTGCAGCAGGTGGAGCAGCAGCAGCAGCAGTCAACCAACGATGCTACAAGATATGCGGACGCTGCTGCTGGTGAAGTCACAGCCACAGCCGCGGCACAGCAGGCTGCTGCTGCCACCAAGCCAGCAGGAGCAGCAGCTGTGGATGTAGCTGCCAGCTCTGCAGCAGCGCTAACTGCTGCCACGGCATCAGCTGCAGGTGCAGCAGCAGGTGTCAGCAGCACGCTGCCGTGGAAGGTGCGGCACGGCAGGCAGCAGGCCATAACCTTAAAGATGCCTGCTGAGGTAGTGCGTGGTGAGGAAGTAGCAGACAGCTTGGTTGCAGCACCAGAGGCGGATGCAAACGCAGATGAGCTGGCCGCACCTTCTATCATTGCTTATGCCACACTTTTGGACAGCCCAGCAGCAGCAGCAGCTGTAGCTGCAACAGCAGCAGGGTCGCAAGCTGGTAAGGGGCTCCCAAGCAACAGTTCTGTGATCCCTGTAGCTGCTATCAGTGCAGCAGCTGCTGCAGGAGCACCAGGTCTGCTGTCACAGCCTGGCCATGCTCCTACTTTCCTTGAAGCTGCTGGAGGTGACAGCAGCAGCAGCGACAGCAGCAGCAGCGACAGCAGGAGAGTCGCTGAGACGACAGCTGCTGCCCGCGCTGCAGCCACAACTGATGCCGGTGACAGCAGCAGCCAAGTGCCTGACAGCAGCGGCAGTGGTGACAGTAGCACTACTGCCCCAGCTGCTGCAGCAGACAGCAGTGCTGTCGCAGTCATGTCAGCAGACGTCTCACGGCAGCCTGGGGCTGCTGGCGCGGCCAACACCCGCAGCCTGCTGCCTTTCAGCAGTGTCCAGAACGCAGCAGCTGCTGGTGCAGCAGCAGCAGTCGCCCTGGCATCCAGCTGCATGACAGCTGTGCGGCGGACCGCAGCACCGTACGTAGCGCCTGTGCAACAAGCTGCTGCACCATACGGAGCGCCTGTGCAACGGGTCGCAGCAGGCTACATCGACACCGCAGCAGGGTACATTGCGCGAGTGCAGCAAGATGCTGCGCCATACGTTGGCTCACTGCAGCGGTCTGCAGCGAGCCACCTCACGTCAGCCGCCGGCTATGTTGCGCCAGTGCAGCAAGCAGCGTCCAGCTACCTGTCGGCCGCACAGCAGGCTGCAGTCAAAGCTGCTGCCAGAGCCCCAGAGTACCTGTCTCAGAGCCAGGAGCTGGCTGAGCGAGTCGGTGGCAGCGCTGCCACGTACGCGTCAGCTGCAGTGCTGGCGTCTTCATCAACATTCAAGGCAGCGCGGGATGCAAGCACAGCTGCGGTGCGCGCCGCCGTTTGCGCCACAGACACCTGGGTTGCTGCAGCAGTCGATGCCAGCGCGCCTGCTGTAGCAGCTGTGCTAGGGCCGCAATCGGCAGGGGCGTTGGCAGCAGCGGTGAAGAGGTACTACCCCCGTGGAGCAGGCCTGCTGGTGCTGCTGGTGTTGCTGCTGCCGCTGCTGGCAGTGCTTGCGCTGCGCAGGCGTCAGCAGCAGCAGAGACATCGCGGGCCTGGGCCTGGCATCAGGCAGCGACTGGATCCACAGGTGAGCACAGGATGACAGCAGCAGATGTCAGCGGCTGGGAGGGTCTCACAGCTGTGCTAATCGGCCACTGGGCGGCACATAGTGTGTCTGGCTCTGGGACGCTGCCGATGGTGTCGAGGATGCTGCGCTGTGCAAGGGTTGGCTCGTATGTCCATGTATCGTGTGCGCGTGCGTGTTGCATCAAGGTGTTCTGTGCTGTGAGCTCTGCTGCCTGTGTGTTACTGCGTGCAGGGTGAACGTCGTAGTACAGCCTCCAGTGACCGCGCCATACCAGCAGCAGATGCAGCAGCAGCAGCGAAGCCCGCTGCGGCAGCACGTAGGGTGCTGGTGATCAGGACCAGCAGCCGTGCAGGCGTGTCTTCCAGCAGCAACGCGCAGCCGTACCCTGCAACAAGAAACCAGGCGGCTGGCACTGGCATGTGGGCTGCTACTGTGCCTGCTGCTGCTGGTGCGTCTATGTTAGGCTCACCGCATGCTGGCAAGAGTGAGGCAGCAGCAACCGCAACAGTACAGCCAGCAGCAGCACAGCCAGCAGCAGACGCTGGCGATGGTGCAGCAGCTGGCACAAACAGCAGCAGCATTGAGCAACCAGCATGTGATCTGGATCAGATGGCACGGGGGAGCCTGCAGCACGCTTCCCAGCCATTTCCGCAGCAGCAGAAGCGTGAGCAAGAGGCAGCAGCTGCCAAGATCCAGGCTGCTTACAGGGGCCACAGGGTACGGCAGCAGCTGCAGCTGGAGCAGCAGCAGCAGCAGCGTAAGCAAGGGGCAGCAGCTGCCATGATCCAGGCTGCTAACAGGGGCCACAGGGTACGGCAGCAGCAGCTGCAGCAGCAGCAGCAGCAGCGTGAGCAAGGGGCAGCAGCTGCCAAGATCCAGGCTGCTTACAGGGGCCACAGGGTACGGCAGCAGCTGCAGCTGGAGCAGCAGCAGCAGCGTGAGCAAGAGGCAGCAGCTGCCATGATCCAGGCTGCTTACAGGGGCCACAGGGTACGGCAGCAGCTGCAGCTGGAGCAGCAGCAGCAGCGTAAGCAAGGGGCAGCAGCTGCCATGATCCAGGCTGCTTACAGGGGCCACAGGGTACGGCAGCAGCTGCAGCTGGAGCAGCAGCAGCAGCGTGAGCAAGGGGCAGCAGCTGCCATGATCCAGGCTGCTTACAGGGGCCACAGGGTACGGCAGCAGCAGCAGCAGCAGCAGCAGCAGCAGCAGCAGCGTGAGCAAGGTGCAGCAGCTGCCAAGATCCAGGCTGCTTACAGGGGCCACAGGGTACGGCAGCAGCTGCAGCAGCAGCTGCAGCTAGAGCAGCAGCAGCAGCGTGAGCAAGGGGCAGCAGCTGCCAAGATCCAGGCTGCTTACAGGGGCCACAGCGTACGGCAGCAGCAGCTGCAGCAGCAGCAGCAGCGTCGTGAGCAAGGGGCAGCAGCTGCCAAGATCCAGGCTGCTTACAGGGGCCACAGGGTACGGCAGCAGCTGCAGCAGCAGCTGCAGCTAGAGCAGCAGCAGCAGCGTGAGCAAGGTGCAGCAGCTGCCAAGATCCAGGCTGCTTACAGGGGCCACAGGGTACGGCAGCAGCTGCAGCTGGAGCAGCAGCAGCAGCGTGAGCAAGGGGCAGCAGCTGCCATGATCCAGGCTGCTTACAGGGGCCACAGGGTACGGCAGCAGCTGCAGCAGCAACATGCGGCAGCTGCCATGATCCAGGCTTTCTACCGTAACCATGTAGTGCGGCGGCAGCAGCAGCAGCAGCAGCAGCAGCAGCAACACCTGCAGCAGCAGCGTGAGCAGGAGGCAGCAGCTGTAAAGATCCAGTCTGCTTACCGGGGTCACAGCCTGCGGAAGCAGCTGCAGCGGCAGCGGGACCTTGGAAGCCAGCAGGGCGCAAGCGGCCCTGCAGCAGCCGCGATAGGAAGTGGTGCTGAGGATGCTGCTGCTGGGCTGTCCTGGGGCATCAGCTCGCAGGTGTCCGCACTGACGGCCATGCTGCTCACAAGGGCAGGCGGCTTGATCGGCATCAGCGCTGATGCAGATGCAGCGACTGCTGCAGCTGGCCAGGCGCCGGCTGATGGCAGTGCAGCGGATGCAGCAGCGGTGGACGCGGCTGCTGCAGGTGATGACAGCACAACACGCAGCCAGCCTGCGGCGCCAGCAGCAGCAGCAGAACCAGCAGCAGGGCTTGTTGCAGCTGATCCTGCAGCAGCAGGTCTTGCTGCAGCTGATGGCAGCGCAAGCTGCAGCACACCTACAGCTGCGGTTCCTGCCGGCACTGCTGGTGCAGCACCAGCAGCTGCAGCACAAGGGGCAGCAGGTGCTGGTGCCAATATGACGCTGGACCCCAACATCTGCCCGCCAGCTGGTTTGGGTGATGTAACAGCCAGCAGCAGCGACGCTGGCAGGGACAGCAGCAGGGGTACTGGCCAGCTGGCGACGCTCTTTGAAGCAGCAGAAGCGCTGGAGCCTGGCCAACCCGCAAGGCTCGGCTCTCAGCTGAGCGCCGGCGGCACCGCAGCAACCGCAGCAACAGCAGCAGTAGCCGCAGCAGCAGCAGCCAAAGCGTCCCTGCTTGCGCTGTCAGCTGCCAATGAAATTCTGGCCAAGCTCAAGAGCGACACCAGGTTCTCACCATGTGGCAGTCCCCGCTACAGCAGCAGCACCAGCAGTGGAGCCAGCCATGACCTTGCCGGAGACGCTGCAGATGCAGCAGCAGCAACAGCAAGCCCGCACGGCCCATCGCTTGACCGGCAGACGTCTGCGTCGGCTGCTGCTGCGTCATTGCAGGCACCGGCTGCTGCCGCAGCATCTGTGCCGGATCAACCTGGTGCCGCTTGCAGCAGCAGCAGCAGCAGCAGCAGCATTTCTGACGAGACAGTGCTCTCCAGTCTGCCAGGGGCAGCTGCAGCAGCCACCAAGATCCAGGCAGCCTTCAGGGGCCGCAAGGCAAGGCAACAGCTGCAGCAGCAGCAGCGGCAGCAGCACCTTCAAGAGGAGCGTCTGCAGCAGCGGCAAAAACA
Source organism: Scenedesmus sp. NREL 46B-D3 (assembly GCA_014080715.1). Lineage (NCBI taxonomy): Eukaryota > Viridiplantae > Chlorophyta > Chlorophyceae > Sphaeropleales > Scenedesmaceae > Scenedesmus > Scenedesmus sp. NREL 46B-D3. The sequence goes on along the minus strand of JACERP010001307.1, from coordinate 3,948 downwards.
GGAGCAGACGCAGCTGCAGGAGCCAGCCGCAGCTTCAGAAGGCACCTGGGGCATCGGCTCGCGGGTGTCAGCACTGAAGACCATGCTGCTGGGCAGCAGCAGCAGCGGCGGCGGTGCTGGGTGGAATCAGGCCGAGACCCACACCACCTCGAGTAGCGAGCCGCCAGCAGCAGAAGCAGCAGCAGCAAATGCAGCAGATCCAAGTGCTCCAGCAGATGACAGTACAAGCGTTATACCAGCGGCAGCTGCAGTCCCGGCAGCACTCAGTGCACCCGACAGCGACAGCAGCAATGGCAGCAACAGCAGCAGCATGGGGGCTGCCGTCCCAATGGCTGCTGATGCAGCGCCCCCGGCAGCTGCGATCGCAGGTGCCGCTGCCTCAGCGAGTGCAGCCATCACCGACGGTGATGCAAGTGACACTGCTGTGATCCCAGCAGCAGCAGCAGCTGACGATGCGAATGCTGCAGGTACAGCTGAACGCTCCCTGAGCGTTGAAGAGGCGCTTGCTGCAGCACATGCGATAGATGCTGAGTCGGCACTGGCAGCGCAGGCTGAGTCAGCGGAGGTCGCACATGCTGAGTCAGCAGTGCCAGCAGAGGTGCAGCCTTGCAACAGCAGGTCCAGGCCGGTGACGCATATGGTGGCGCAGCTGTTGAGTTACGCCAGCTTGTATGCACTGCTTTGCAGCACATCTAAATGCTAAGTGCAGTTGTTGACAGGACACAGCTGCACCCAGAGGCGTAGGGCATCGGCTGCCTAGGCATGTTCAGCACGGCCAGTTGGTAAAACAACCATGCTGCTGCTTTGCTGCTGCTGTTGCAGGTTCTGGGGAAGTGCCAGTGGTGGATGCTGCCATGCCCAGCACAGCAGCAGCGACGGCAACGCTGCCAGCACCTGCTGCAGATGCACACGAGCCTGACGAGGGTCGTTGCAGCAGTAGCAGCACGCCAGCTGCCATCTTTGCTGCAGCTGGCGAGCAGGTATGTGAGCCACCGACAGCGTACAGCGCCCCTGCAGTTGCAGCTGGCGAGTTGGCGGCGGCAGCAGGTGGAGCCAGCCAGCAAGATGCAATTGAAATGTCGACAGCGGATGCGGCTGCCGCTGCCACCAGCATCCAGGCAGCCTTCAGGGGCCACAAAGCGAGGCAGCAGCTGCAGCAGCAGCACGCGGCTGGTGACACTGCTGCAGGTGCTGGTGCTGGTGCTTATGCATCAGCAGCAGCAGCAGCCTCCTGGGGCATTGGCTCGCGTGTGTCAGCGCTGAAGGCCATGCTGCTGGGCAGCGCAAGCCAGCAGCAGTGATGGCGTTACGCCTGGGCCGGCAGAGTCACCCAAGGCAGCTGCGGCACCAGCTGCAGCAGCCCGCGCAAGCAGCAGCCCCAAAGCAAGTGCAGGAGGGGATGCAGCGACTGCAGAGGTGGACACTGAGGCTGGCGCTGCTGCTGATGCAAGTATGGGTCACAGCAGCAGCACTGCCCCACTGCCTCCTGTGTTGCTGGCGGTGCCTGGTGCTGCAGCACTCATCACTGAAGCTGACCAGCTGCAGATGGCCGAAGAGCTGCCAAGCCAAGGCACCAGCATCAGCAGCAGCAACGATGGTGCAGGTGCAGGTGCAGGTCTGGCTGCAGCAGGGCTTGACATCACCACAGCAGCAGCTGCATCGAGCACTAGCGAAGCAGGCACTGCGGGTGCAGACAACGCCCCTGCCTGCATTGAAGCAGGTCCTGCTGACCATGCAGCAGCGTTTAGTGGGGGTGTCCATGCAACTGCTGCTCCAGGGCCAGTGCAAGATGTTGACGCAGCTGCCACCAGCATCCAGGCAGCATTCAGAGGTCACAAGGTGCGGCAGCAGCTGCTGCAGCAGCAGCTGCTGCACCTGCAGGAGGAGCAGCAGCGTCTGCCGCAGCTGCAGGAGCAGCAGCAGCAGGTACCAGATGCAGCAGCATCACCGTCCTGGGGCATTGGATCGCGTGTGTCAGCGCTGAAGGCCTTGCTGCTGGGCAGCACTGATGCTGGAAGCAGCAACAGGAGCAGCAGCAGGCCTAGCCAGGCTCACGGCGTGCAGCCACACACCAACAGCAGCACTAGCAGGCCAGCGCCAGCTGGCAGCAGCAGCAGCAGCAGTGCGGCTGCAGGCCCAGCTAGGGAGGCTAGTGGCGACCGCGCAGGCAATGCCGAGCTGATGTTTGATGGATCTGCAGTTGCTGGCGCTGCTACAAACCATGGAGACCAGCGCGGTGCGTCAGCGGCAGCAGCAGCTGGTGTGACTGGCTTTGCTGCAGCAGCCAGCGCCGCAGAACAGCAGCCAGCTGGCAGCAAAGGCAGCGAAGACGGCGGCAGTGACGGCAGCGGCGAGATCGTGCCGCCGCCGCCAGCAGGCGAGCGCCCCACCATGTCCCGCCTGAGCTCCCACCGCATCAGCATCAGCGAGTCTGTCAGCACAATGAGCCCTGGCACAAACCCCGGCCAGCACACACCTGCAGGCTTGAGCCCCAGGTTGCGTGCTGCTGCTGCTGCTGGTGTCACTGCTGGAGCTAGTAGCAGCAGCAGTGCAGCAGCAGCAGCAGCAGCTAGCAGTAGGGATGCAGCTGCTGTGCTGACTGGCCGCCCGTCTGTGAAGGAGCGGCTGGCCAAGTTGCTGCGTCAGTCTGACGACTTACGCGCTACGGCTGTTGCGGCTACGGCTGCTGCTGCTGCTGCTGCCATGTCAGCAGGCACTGCAGCTTCTGCTGAGTCAGCAGCAGCAGCTGAGCTACCGGCCAGGTCAGCACAGCATCACGCGCACCATCTGGTGGCGCCTTGCCACGCTCTGACGTGCGTCCCTGGGACCCATCGTCACCCGGCAGCGGCGCAGATGCAGCGCAGCAGCAGGAGAAGGTGGTGCAGCAGCAGCAGCAGCAGGCGCATGGCAACCCAGCAGCGCGCAGCAGCGCTCCAACCAGTGTCCTCTCGAGGTATCGTACCCAGTCAGCCCAGGAGACGCAGCAGCAGCAGCAGCAGCAGCAGCAGCAACGGGCTTGAGCTTGCCAGCTGAGGTTTCTACGGCACCAGCTGCAGGTGCTGCAGGAGTTGCGGCTGCTGCTGGTGCCGCAGCTGCATGCCGTGCGGTGACAGCGGCAGGGACGCCGGGGATGATCAGGCCAGCGTGCCGCTTGCTGCGGGGCTGCTGAGCTGACAGACTGCCTGCCGTCGCGCTTTGACAGCCAGGCTGGGCCTGGAGCACGGCAGCGCAGAGGCTGACAGGGTGAGCTGCGAAGTGGCGGCGTGAGCGCCGAGATGGGTGCAGCGGCAGAGGGCAGGGGGAGGATGCCGGGGGTGGTGCTGCAGCGGGGAACACTGCAGATCAGGGTAGCAGATGCAGGGTGTGGCGGGCAGCCTCCAGTGGTGGGGCACGGGCAAGCAGGGGGTGCAACCGGGTTGGCCGCATGGACCTTGCTGACCGGGGATGATGCTGCATCAGGCGGGAGGGAGGTATGCAGAGCGTGGTGGTCAGTGATCGCACGGCCGGCAGCGGCTGTTGCAGCATTTACTCTGCTGGTTCACAAGATCCTTTTTGGCACAGGCTGCAGTACATGAGTCCGCCGGTGAAACAATTCTGATATCACGTGCCCTGCTTGGCTCTGATGCCTGATCGACTGTTGTGGCCACTTGCCGAGCCAGAAACACCACCACTTGGACTGGTTCAACACAAGTTGTGCATGGCTGGATCTGTTGCAACAACTGCAATTGCTGCTCTGCGGTCATCAGCGTATAGTTTACTTGCTAGGCGTGGTGCTTTGTGTGTATAAAAAGATGAAATGATGGAGGATGGGCTTTTCTTACGCATGTTCCAACAAATATCCTGCAATCCCAGGCTGGTCATCAATAAAAGGCTTGTGCACTGCACCCCTGGCAGGTGGTGTTTGCACAATGTATATGCACCTTGTGTGTCGACACACAACGAACGTTC
>JACERP010001306.1:0-23058 GCA_014080715.1 Scenedesmus sp. NREL 46B-D3 | reverse complement strand
CGCAGCAATTCGTTGCCCAGCCATCTTGTGATCTATCGCTGAACAGGCAGAGTCGGGCAAGGAAGGATTTGCGTGATCAAATGCGCAAGCAGGCGGTGCTGCAGCTGTCGAGATACCAGCAGGTCCAAGAATACCGCTGCTTTCCACGATTGGGCCAGCAAGCACCCTAGTGGGTATTAGTGCTGATATTAGCAAGTGAGTGGAGAGTATGAATCGCAGCACGTTGAGCTTCGAGTTCGCTGCTTGCAGATGCTGTCCTCTGCCAAGAAGAGGTGTACGGTTCATGCAGACGCTGTTGTCTACGTAGGCCAATAACGACCAGAAACCAAGTTGATGAATGTTGATGCTTCAAGGGTCTCTGCGTCGGGCCCTTTCCGAATGACTGTACGCTGTACGACATACTGACTGTCAGTAGGGTTTCAAAAATACGGATGACGTCAACTACAACACGTGCCTGCCTTGTGACATGACATGCTGTGTAAAGAATTGCAGGGAGACACACTTTACAAAGACGATGCAGCAAATGCGGCACTCACATTGCTAGGATGGGGCCCCCGCCACCATGGCTGAACTGCCACCATGCTGCTGGAGACGCTCCTATTGAAGATCGTCTCAAAAAATTCTACGCATAAATTCAGCCACGTCCATCCCTGCGAACCAACTACTTCTCTGTGCATGGCCTGCTAATGTCTGCCAGCAGCGGCATCACGACCTCTTCCACCTCCCGCCTGCTGGTGCAGCTGGCCACAATGCTGCCCCACTCTTTGACCTTCTCATCTGGCGGGACGGCTGCGTTGCGGCCGCCCTTGCTGTCGCACTCATCAATGTCCTCCTGCAAGCGTGCCATCACCGCCATTGGGGCGCTGCCCAGGGACCGTGTCACGAGCCACGTCAGCTGATCAGCGGCATACCTGCAGCGGACGGAAGAGAGTGCAGGGTGCGCTGTCAAGACAGGTCACGCAAGGCTAGGATGGAATGAGCACGAGCAGAAGATCCAAGGGCGGTGTGCAACTCTCACTGCAAGCCGGCCGAACCTTCTGCACGAGGCACTGTCCGGTGGCCTGGCAAAGAGCTGCAGCACCAGAGCAGGCAGGCAAGAGCAACAGACACGCCCCCCCCCCCTGCTACGTCTTTTGGACTGGCCCATGTCACTGATCAGCAGAGTAATTCCATTGAGGACCACCAGCATGATCGGGGCACTTCGATGACGGCCATGACCGTGCTGACAGGCGGTGGGGGCAGGCAGGTGCTGTGCTAGCACACTCAACACACCTTTACGCACTGACAGCAGCCTGCCTACATGCCAACAACAGCTTATCTACGCCAAAACAGCAGCCTATCTACGCGCCAACAGCAGCTTAACTACGCACTGACAGCCACCAACCAGGCGTGTCTGTGACGGGGTGTGCGGGCACGCTGCTTTTACCAACTTTGACCATCACCGACCATCATCGGTCTGGCCGCCGCCGCCCCGGCCCCTGCCACTCCCAAATCAGGCAACAACGGCTCCTTTCATCCACCACCAGCTGCCAGCAGCATCTGTGTGCAAGGCGACGCGCATCCCACACACGCCACACCCCTCAGCCCCTCCGCACCCCCAGCGGGTGTGGCGGAGCCTTCCTGTCGCAGCACCATGCACGCATACGGGTGAGCCGCCACCTCATCAACTGCCGCCACCTCAGCCGCGGCCACCTCAGCATACAGGTGCGCCGCCACCTTACATCAACTGCCGCCACCTCAGCCGCCGCCACACCAGCCGCCGCACCTGTAGTTGCCCACGTGCTTGTTGCGCACCACGGCCTCCTTGACCAGCGCCAGGCTGTGCTTGTCATCCAGCTTCAGCGCACACAAATACCTGGGGTGCGGCAGTGCAGCAGCAGCGTCAGCCTCAGTGCTTTGTAGCAGCAGCTGCAGTGTGGTGTTCCCAAATCTGCAATGCCTCCTATTTACCCTGCAGTTTTGCTTCGACTTTGCACATCATCATCCAAGTCGACAGCTCGTCTGCACCGATACAGCAGCATTGAGTCTTGTTGCCGACCCATGCTGCTGCCAGTGATGCCAATGCACACAGCAGCATGCAGCGCCAGCAGCACTTGAGCTTCCCCAGGCAGCGCTGCATGCCATTCGAAAGCTTGGCCTCCGTATGTGCATGCACCAGCCCCATTTGCTTCCAGCAGCAGCACTGCAGCCAGCAGCAACCACCAAAGAGTGCTGGCAGCAAAGCATCTTTTCCACCCCCTTGTCCCCAACACTCAAATCGAGCGTGCAGAATGCGAGCAGATCCATCAACCAGCATCTACAGCCCTCCATTGAAGATTTGGCCTTCTACGTGCCTGCACCAGCCCCCGGTGCTGCCTTCGCAGCAGCACTCCTGCAGCAACCGGCTGGCAGCAGGGTATCAATGATCTCTTGAAATCATAACCACACTCGCAAAACCACTCAAACCTGACCCAGCAGCGTTGTTGCATCCCTGCTCCTGCATGCTGCGCGTTGCAGCATGCGCTCACGCTACCCCCACCTGTACAGCTTGGCCTCTTTCGCGGCCGCGCCCGCCCCCGCCGCCTTGAGCAGCAGCACCGCAGCCAGGTACTGCGCAGCGAAGGCCTGCCGCTGCTCCCTGCTGCCGTCCGGGGCTCTGCCTGCAGCGCCTGCAGCGTCTGTGCGAACGACTCGATGGCGGCGTCCCAGTTGGCGGTCTCCATCTCAGACACACCTGCAGCAGCAGCAGCAGCAGCAGCAGCAGCACCAGCAGCAATGTGAACGGAATTTGAGTGTCATTACATGTGGGCGTCTAGACAGCTGCGTCACAAGCTCAAACGTGAACACATAAGCATACAACTTCTGCAGTGGGCAGCGGCGCTGCAGCCGTGTGTGATTTGTGACGGCTTTGCTTCATGGATGTATGCCAGAGTCCCACCAAGCCGTTCCTCATGCCCAACGAATCTGCAGACGCAGCAGAACGCTGCTCACACATGTGCGCTGAAGGCTGCAACATATGTGCAAATGCGCGCTGCGCTCCCAGCAGCAGCGCAGCATGCAGCCCACCCCGTACCGGTCTGCTGGACAGCTCGACAGGCTACACCCCAAACATTCAATTGTATGTCGCCGCCAGTGGCAGCAGCGGCTGCTGTTCGCACCTTTGAGGTACAGTGCCGTCGAGTCGCCTGGCCCGGCTGGCAGCACTGCTGCCGCCGCTGCCGCCACCGGCTTACCTGGCGGCGGCAGCAGCACTGCAGGCCTCGCAGCAGCTGCAGGCCTGGCACCACCAACTGCGCCTGGAGCACCCCCAGCGCTGCTGCTGGGCCCTGCTGCTGGCGGCCCAGCGGCGGCAGCCACGGGCGGTGGCGGCGGCGGGGACAGCAGCTTGCCCTTTGACGCCTCCGGGATCACGGGCGCCAGCGCCGCGAAGAAGTCGTCGTCTGAAATGACGGGCGGCCGCGCCGGCGCTGCTGCCGCCTTCGGGCGCATTGCGGGGCCGCCCAGCCCCCCCGCCCCGCTGCTGCTGAGGCCTGTGAGCGCACCGAGTGAGTTCAAGCTGCTGCTGCTGCCGCCGCTCGCCGCGGGACCCCTGGGGGGCAGGCCGCTGCCGCTGCTGCTGCCGGCTGCTGCTGCTGCAGATGAGGGTCCTGCTGCTGCGCCGCCGCCGCTTGAGGAGGGCTTGGCCAGGAATGAGAGGTCATACAGGGCGTCGGCGCCGGTGCCTGCACCGGACTCGTCACTCGACCTGGCCCACAGACACGTGACAGCACGATAGCCACACGCAGTGGGAGCGTTTGAGCGGTCAGAGACGTGGCAATAAATTGTTGGCCCACTTCCACAAGCCACGTGCTGAGCGTCACGATAAAAGGTCAAAGTGATGCAGAATGGCTGGTTGGCAGCCAACCTGCCGCTGGCGGTGCGTATGATGCCACGGTCGCTGCAGCGCACCTCTTTCACAACACCCGCTGCCAGCAGCTGCTGCGCCACCGGCCCGTCCCCAGCACCAGTAAACTCACCAACAGCCCTGCCCGGCCTCACATTGTACCATCAGCTACCTCAAATGAAAGCCGCGGCGTCTGTGCTCCTCCAGTCGACTTGACCATGCAGTGCAAAGGCAGCAGCGCAGCTCACCTGCCGCTGCTGCTGGGCTTGCCGCCGCCTCCGCTCTTCCCAAACGCGTCCTTGAAGGAGCCCGCACCGGGCGGCCCCAGCTTGAGCTTCTGCACTGCAGAGCGCAGCTCAGGCGTCGATGCGCCCGTGCTGCCTGCTGCCGCAGGGTTGCCGCCCTCCGCCTCCTCCTGCGAGAGCACCGCACGCGCGGCACATGGAACGGGGCAGCGGGCAACAAGGCGCGCAGGCGTCAACGCCAAGCTGCAACGGATGCAGGAGCTGCGGGATGAAAGTGTGTTGGCGCGAAGCGGCACGCGTGTTGGTGGTGATGGGAGCTCAGCGCCCATAACTGCGTGCATCGGCCCCAACACAAGTGAGTGTAGGCCTGCGGAGTGCAGCCGAAGCGACGCTGCGACCGTGCTGCAGCGTTTGCAGCTGCTGCCTCCTCCCGCAAGGACGCCGCACGTGTGCGGCTGCGCGCAGCGGGGTGTCGCAGCCGCCAGCAGCGTGCCGGGCGACGCACAGATGGTGAACAGGGCAGTGCCAGGCGTGCAGGCTGTGGTTGCTTGGCAGGGTGAAAGGCCGAGTCCCTGATGCGACAGGCTGCCTGCGGCTGCGGCTGCTGCAGGGTCGCAGTCCTTTTGCCTCCTCCTGGGGTGTTGCGCAGCGCCTCAGGTGTGACCATGTGGCCATGCTGTTGGCTGCACACACAACCCCTGAGCAAGGCCGCAAGCACAACGGCCACGCAAGCGCATGGGGACGACGCACGGGCACGCACGGTACTTAAACATGCTTGACAGCCCCCTGCCGCACACCAGGCACGCAAGGTACCAATCACTTGAGAAGCAGACAGCATGAACTGCGAGGGAAGCTGCTAAACGTGTGCGCGCACAGCAGCTCCAGTGGGGCGCAGGGCAGGTGGTGTTGCTGCTACGGCTCAATTACCGACACAACTGCAAAGAGCGTGCATTGCCCCCGGTCCGCACCTTGGACTTGATGTGGATCTTGAACTTGCGCTGCGTCCAGCCAAAGCTGCCCTCGCCGTCCTCGTCATCGGAGAAGTCGAACAGGCTGTCACGAGCCTGCGATGGATCAGGCAGACAGCAGCAGCAGCAGCAATGTGCAACTGACGGTCGACACAGCTCGAGCTCCGCTAGCAGCAGCAGCAGCAGCAGCAGCAATGATGTTTTGATTTCAGCAGCAACACTGCCCCCGCCGTCCTTGTGGCTGCAAATCATATAAAAACCCGAGGCAACATTACAAGTGCAGCTGACCAGGATGGCGGCCGCAGTGAAGTCAGCAAACTGCAAGGGATGGTGCAGAAAGCCAAAGCGTCCGGTGGTTGGATTCGCCAGTGTAACCAGATCCAATCGCCAATCAGCACTGCATGCCCCAGCGCTATCACCACTAACCAAACAAGGCAGGAACCGCAGAAGAATACAAAGCAGCAGATGGCATGGCGGCCGACCGGCCTCACCTGCCCGCCTGCTGCTGAGGCTGTGCCTGCAGCTGCTGCGCCCCCTCCGTCGCCGCTGCTGACTGACGAGGCGCCGGTGCTGCGGCGCTCAAGGCCAGGCTTGCCGCCATCGCCTGCAGGGGGTGCATACCAGATGCGGAGCAGGTGCACGCCTTGCAAGTTCTGCTGTGGTCTTGGTGTGCGCTTGTGTTTGCAAAGACGTGCCCTGGAGTGTTGCGCAGGATGTGTTTGTTTGCGCTGAGACAGGCACCAGCACCGGCGTTGTGAGCAGTCGCAGGCCTTGCAGCGGCAGCATGGACCGTAGGCAGCCGCCATAGCAGCTTCAGCAGGAACGAAGGCAAAGCAAGGACCGCGCCGACCCAGTTTACACCCGTGCCAAGAGTGTCGGCTGGGTTCTGCAACGCCGCAAGACGCAGCGCCGGTCAAGGTCAAGGTCACGATGTGTGAGCCCGTGAGCCCATGAGCGCCTCACTTGTTGCGCTGGCTGGCCGTTGGTTGCTGAGGGCGACGAGCTGGTCCAGGTTGGCCAGGAAGTCGTGGTCAGAGGACACGCGCCGCACACCAAGACCAGCGCCTGCACAGCACGGCACCACGGCAGCGGAGGCACGCGGTGTGAGCAAACAAGCACCAGCACAGAGCAACAGATAGGACACCGCTGCTTACACGCCGCACCCTGGCGCCTGCACAGCACGACGCCATGGCAGCAGAGGCACGCGGTGTTACGTTTACAAGCACCAGCATCGCGCAGTGGAAAGGCTGCTTTGGTGCGATAGGCCGTTATGATTTGAAGCCGCACGCCAGCGCCTGCACAGCTTCTGCAGCGACGGCGCACGGTGCAATACGGCAACCGTGGCGAGGGAGCAAGCACCAGCACACCGCAGTGAGTCTGCTGGTGCAGGTTGCACCACCGTCAGGAGGACGCACGCTGCAGCAGGTGAACAGAAAAACAGTCAGACGCGGCAGGCGCAACATGGCACAGCAAGACGGCTGAGCGCAGTAGGGTCAGGTGTTGCGGGTTGGCCAGAAGGTCACGATAAAGGCAAATGCCACGTGGCCCCCCACTCCAATGCCTGCGGCAGCATGCGCAGCGCAGCGCCGACGTCCGGCTGCCGCACTCTGCACGCGCGGGCTTGCATAGCAAACAGGCTGTGCACGGCCGCCTGCAAGCGTGGTGCCTTTTGAGCGCGCGGAGCACAAGCAAGAAATACGTGCAGACGTGCGGGCACTGCAGCTCCGCTCTACCTCCCGCACATGGCCAGCAGCACAGACGCAGCTGCTGCCACCCTCAAGGCAGCACGGCCCAACACCCCACCTTGTGCCGCTCCGGCCGCCGCCGCCGCCGGCTGCTCCCGCAGCACCAGGTCGCTGTCGCCCAGGTAGGCGCCCAGCGCGGCCGCGTCGGCCCGCGGCAGCGGCCCCACCTCGCCCTCCTGGATGAGGGCGGCGGGCGCGTTGAAGCTGCTCGTCTCCATGGCCGGCATCTTGCCTGCGGCGGGCGGCAGTTTGGAGGGCGGCAGCACGCGCACCAAAACACGCGGTGGCAGCAGCAGGCACACGCCCGGCAGCCGGTGGGCCATGTGCAGAGTGACAGATGTGGAAGCAGCGTGGCGCATGCAAGCAGCTGGTGTTTAGGCATGCTGGTGATGGTGATGGTGTGCATGTTGGGCGTGTGACAGCGCCATCTTATGAACACACAGATGTGCGGCGCAATCGCTTCGCTTTCACGCAGCGCAACAACCCTGGGGTGCCACAACACGGGCCACCATTCATTTAGGCAAAGAAGGTGGTTTAGTACACACGTTTGCAGGCATTTGTAGGATTGCACCCCCGCCCTTCCTGCAACAGACCATGCAAGCGGCGCCCTGCATGTTTATCAATCGAACCCCCTGCTCTCTCACCCCTACCACCAGCACCCTGCCTCAAGCTCCAACCACACTGGCGTTTTTGAGAAAGCTGTCATCTGTCGACCATGCGTGCTGCCGCCGGCACAGTTGCACCAGCGACACAAAACATCACGCTGCTTGCACAGCACAGCCACCCACAAACTTGAAACCAATGCGCCGACATACACGCCTGTGTCTGCAAGGCAGTTGCAACAGCATACATGCCTGCTGAACTCAATCACGCGCTGTAGCATGCACACCTACACACTCAAGTTCCTGCGGGCTGTCAGCTCCTCTGCTTTACAACATGCTCAGCCCTCAACATGCACATCCACCGCCGCAGACACCGCACCTGGTCCACCGAAGCTCCAGTCGCCCGCGTTGCTGAAGAAGCTGTCGTCCGCCATCACCGCCCGCAGCCGCCAGTCGCGCGCCCCGCCCCCGGCGGCGGTCGCACCAGCCAGCGAGAACGCGCGGCCGCTGCGCTCGTACGCGGCCACGAGCCCGCGCGCCAGCCTGGCGATGTCCTGCGCCTCACGCTCGCCGCCGGCCGCCATGGCGATGCCCGACTGTCGCGGGGCGCGCACACCATGCACAGACGTTTTAGGCACGACAGCAGACGTGGAAGCACGCGGGCAGAGTCATGACGGACATGCAGCGCTTGACAGAATCAGCGAGCACGGCAGAGTTTGCACATTGACGGCAGCAGCAATAACCAGGCGCCTGCTTGCCACGCCGATGGCAGACAGGTGCAGGGCCCTACGTGCAGCAACAAGCAGCTGTGCAAGCGCCAGCCGCGCAGAGCAATGCACAGCTCCGCGGCACCCCATCCGTGCAGGCAGCCTGCACGCACGCCTGCCGCCATGCTGTGCGGTGCAGCTACGCAGCCTGAGCACGCTGCCAGTGTCGGCACCCCTCAACTCGCTTGACGTTCCAGGCGTACTGCCTGCATGCTGCCTGAGCTCTGCTGCGCAAACGCCCCTTCCCCACACACCGCCAGGGCCGTAAAACGTCGCCTCCCACTAGCTCGACCATGGCATCTTGACTACATCACTTGACACAATATGAATAAGTGCAGTGTGTCTCATACTCCCGATTGACGGCGCAACTGACCGCCCGAGCCACGCCGAATATAAGTGCGTCACCCCCTCCCACCCGCTCAACCCTGGCATTTCGGCTACACCTTGGACAACAACAAAGCGCGGTTTGTCTGATGACCCCGACTGGCAACGCACCTGCACGCCCGAGGCCATGCTGCGCAGGGCGGCAAAGTCGCCTGCGCACACCGCCAGCGCCATGGCCGTCTCCCACTCGCCCGCGCCCTCCAGGCACGCCTGCGCGCAGCTGAACTGGCCGTGCATGATGGCGCCTGCAGCAGCAGGCGGCACCATTTTTCACTTTTATACTTTTTACTGTTTGTTTTGTATTTAATTTACTCTACGCTGGGCCCTCTGTTTTGCGGCGCGTGCGCGACAGGGCGCTCGGCACGCGCGGCCACACCACAGCAGGCACGCACGCATGCCCAGCACAGCCGCTGCAGAAACCCAAGCCACCACATGCAAATCAGCTGCTGGCTGCGGTCGCCGCTGTCGGCAGCGCATGGTGCGGCCGACGCGGTGTCCTGCGCTCAGGCGACGCGCGGCGCGGCAGAGGGGCCGCTGCCACGCAGTGCGGAGGCTCACCCGCGGCTGCCGCCAGCAGCTTGTGGTGCAGCTGGCTGCCCTGGGGGGCTGGCCTGGGGTAGAACACGCTGCCCTCGTGCTCCCCACGCAGCGCCGACACCTGCACCACCACCACCAGCAGCAGCAGCAGCAGCACTGTGACCCCACCCTCCGTCAAAATAAAATGCACCAAGTTGCACCGCTCCCCACAAAAGTAATCTGACACAGCTGTAGCAAGCCTGTAGGGCTCTCGACATGCCTCCCTGCACAGCCTGGCAGCGCTGCAGGATCCGACGTGCTGCGGTTTTGACACCACCTCTGCAGGGCGTTCACGCACGTTGCGGCTCACCACTGACAGCCCGCAACGGCTGCCAGCCGAACACCCGCTGGCCAAGCCGCCGAGCAGCAACAACACCCCCACCATCCCAGGTCCCACAGGCGCAGCAGCTGACGCACCCTGACCAGCTTTTGCAATCTCCATTCTCGCCACCAGGCGGTCCTGCCCCTCCCTGCCTCCCCGCCATGCCTGCACCAACTGGAAAACCGAACCACCCAGCCCTGCACGCGAGCAGGCGCCCGGCACGTGCTGACTCACCACTGCCGACCAGCGCCCCGCCGCCGCGTTGGCCGCCAGCTGCACGGACGGCTCCACGTCTGCCGCGTGGGAGGCCAGCGCGGCGGCCACGTCCCCGCACCAGCCTTGGATGAGCGCCCACAGCATGCCCGAGGTGACGTGCGTGGCGTCAAATGCCTCCAGCAGCGCCTGACGGGGGGTGGGTGTGGGGGAGGAAGGGAGGACACAGCGTGGGCAGGCAGCAGGCCAGACAGTGGATTGTGCGAGGCGGCGCATGTCAACAGCGAGCGCTGCATGGCGACCTGCAACATGGCATGACCATGCGTGCGTAGCACCACCAACCTCCTGCAGCGCGTTTGGTGTAAATTGCACTTGCGCTGATACCACTGTACTGATATGAATAAATCACAGCTGCTTTCCTGTCAACGCCGCGCTACGACAAACAGGCGGTACTGTTACAGATATTGGCATGAAACGCCTGACTGGCAGCAGCAGCAGCAGCAGCTTGCCCGCACCTGCAGTGCCGCTCTGGCCGTGTTGAGGCCCTTTGGCAGCAGCCCGCAGCTGGCGAGGCTCGTCCAGCCCAGCACCAGCGGCTGCAGCACGCCCACTGCACGGCTGGCGACCTGCATGACAGGCAATCCAGGGGTTTAGGGGTAAGAGTTTGGGGCAGCGACACAGACACCGCAACGCACAGCACGGCGCCATTTGTGGCCACTTGACGGCCACCAAAGGCAGCTGCCGCAGGCACGGCTGGCAGCATGACACATCCCCAGTGAGCTGCGGCTGACCCGGCTGGTGGCGGGCGATGCAGCACGTGCCTGGCACGCTGCAGCTGCCTGGCGGGCTCCTCATACTGCCTCTCACCCCCTGGCAGCCCCCATCGTGCTACCACAGAAGCCCATGCACTCACGTCACAACATCGTGCCCCCTTTGAGGTCCGCCTCCAATGATCCGCTGTTGGCTCGTAGCTGGCGCCCCCGTACTTTGTGATGGGTGGAGCATTCGATGTTGTCACAACATATGTAACGTTATGACAGCATCGAATGCTCCACCCACCACAAAGTATGGGGGCGCCAGCTACGAGCCAATAAAGGGTCATCGGAGGCGGACCTCAAGGGGAGCATGCCATTGCCAGCTGTACGATCAACAAGAGGCAACCCAGAAGAACTCAACAGCAGGGCAGAATTGCTGCCAGGCCCTGCATGCACTCTTTTGCGGCCAACCATGACGCAACCATCCTCAACACACGGCCACTCCTTGATGACCCCTGAACCCTGGCCGCACCTCGAGCTCGCCTGTGGCGGGGTTGTGCCGCAGCAGCAGCAGGCTGTCTGTGAGCGCCGCCGCGAGCAGCGGCGGGGGGCTGCTGGCCACGCTGGCCATGTGCTGCACCTGCCCCGTCCATGTGAGCTGCATCACCTGCAGCAGCAGCAGCAGCAGCAGCAGCAGCAGCAGCAGTGGTGGTGTTAAGACAGCCCCTGCTGGCGGCTGTATGGAAGAACGATATGCCAACACAAACACATGCGCAAACAGTGGACGCTGGCAAGGTGCTGCGCCGACGTATGTGGAGTGCGGCGCCTGCAGCAGCACGGCAGCCCGCGCACCAAACGGCCTGCAGCTTCCCTGCGGCGGCCTGCACGCGCTGATGCTGGCCTTGCTGTTGCACAGCCCCACAGGTTTCGGCAACACTTTGGCACATCAAGCACAGCATGCTGGGCATGCGTCAGCGCACCTTGCGGCGACCTGCGCACGCTGATGCTGGCCTCCCTGCTGCAAAAACACCCACAAAAAGACACAGGTTTCGGCAACACTATGGCAACACTTTGGCGCAACAGCATGGCGCAGCATATGCTGAGCACATGGCGGCTCACCTGGCCCCCCGCGGTCATGTACAGCAGCGCCGGCCCCACCCACAGGAACGAGGTGATCGCGCTGCCCAGCCCCACGCTGCCGCAGCTGGCGTCGACGGCGGCCAGCAGCGCCAGGTCGCCAGCCACCAGCAGCAGCCGCTGCAGCGGCAGCAGCAGCAGCAGCAGCAGCAGCAGCAGCAACGGATGCAGCGAGCGCGGTCAGGCGGGCATGCAGAGCGCAGTCGGTGAGGCGCGGTGTGCGCGGCCGACGCAGCGCTGCCAACAACAGCCCCCGTCGAGCAGCCAGACGCGCCGGCAGCGGCAGGGGACAGCGCATCGCATTGCACAGAGCCACGCGTTGGCACAGCAGCACGCGCGCCGCACGCCAGTGCGCACAGACTCGCCGAGCGAGGACGGCTGCTGTGCAGTGCAGAGTGAGGCCCCAGCAGAGGCTTGCCGCTGCCATACACAGCGGGGGCTTGCGCCGGCCAAATGCAGCCAGCTCGTGACGCCACGGCGTGGCACCACAGCCGTACCCACGCCACTCCCTGAGAGCGCAGCCGCACACGCACGGCGAACGCCCAGAATAAAAAGTTCATTAGGGGGCAGCGACAGCCAGTCAGCGCATGCCCCACAAGGACGTCCCACACACCCCCCCTCAACACAGCACAGCACAACACGTACACGCACCACATGCGCCCAGCACACACCTCCTTTGGCGGCAGCGACAGCCAGTCAGCGCATGCCCCACAAGGACGTCCCACACACACCCCCTCAACACAGCACAGCACAACACGCACACGCACCACATGCGCCCAGCACACACCTCCTTTGGCGGCAGCGACAGCCAGTCAGCGCATGCCCCACAAGGACGTCCCACACACACCCCCACAACACAGCACAGCACAACACGCACACGCACCACATGCGCCCAGCACACACCTCCTTTGGCGGCAGCGACAGCCAGTCAGCGCATGCCCCACAAGGACGTCCCACACACACCCCCACAACACAGCACAGCACAACACGCACACGCACCACATGCGCCCAGCACACACCTCCTTTGGCGGCAGCGACAGCCAGTCAGCGCATGCCCCACAAGGACGTCCCACACACACCCCTCAACACAGCACAGCACAACACGCACACGCACCACATGCGCCCAGCACACACCTCCTTTGGCGGCAGCGACAGCCAGTCAGCGCATGCCCCACAAGGACGTCCCACACACACCCCCACAACACAGCACAGCACAACACGCACACGCACCACATGCGCCCAGCACACACCTCCTTTGGCGGCAGCGACAGCCAGTCAGCGCATGCCCCACAAGGACGTCCCACACACACCCCCACAACACAGCACAGCACAACACGCACACGCACCACATGCGCCCAGCACACACCTCCTTTGGCGGCAGCGACAGCCAGTCAGCGCATGCCCCACAAGGACGTCCCACACACACCCCTCAACACAGCACAGCACAACACGCACACGCACCACATGCGCCCAGCACACACCTCCTTTGGCGGCAGCGACAGCCAGTCAGCGCATGCCCCACAAGGACGTCCCACACACACCCCACAACACAGCACAGCACAACACGCACACGAACCACATGCGCCCAGCACACACCTCCTTTGGCGGCAGCGACAGCCAGTCAGCGCATGCCTCACAAGGACGTCCCACACACCCCCCCACAACACAGCACAGCACAACACGCACACGCACCACATGCGCCCAGCACACACCTCCTTTGGCGGCAGCGACAGCCAGTCAGCGCATGCCCCACAAGGACGTCCCACACACACCCCTCAACACAGCACAGCACAACACGCACACGCACCACATGCGCCCAGCACACACCTCCTTTGGCGGCAGCGACAGCCAGTCAGCGCATGCCCCACAAGGACGTCCCACACACACCCCTCAACACAGCACAGCACAACACGCACACACACCACATGCGCCCAGCACACACCTCCTTTGGCGGCAGCGACAGCCAGTCAGCGCATGCCCCACAAGGACGTCCCACACACACCCCCACAACACAGCACAGCACAACACGCACACGCACCACATGCGCCCAGCACACACCTCCTTTGGCGGCAGCGACAGCCAGTCAGCGCATGCCCCACAAGGACGTCCCACACACACCCCCACAACACAGCACAGCACAACACGCACACGCACCACATGCGCCCAGCACACACCTCCTTTGGCGGCAGCGACAGCCAGTCAGCGCATGCCCCACAAGGACGTCCCACACACACCCCCACAACACAGCACAGCACAACACGCACACGCACCACATGCGCCCAGCACACACCTCCTTTGGCGGCAGCGACAGCCAGTCAGCGCATGCCCCACAAGGACGTCCCACACACACCCCTCAACACAGCACAGCACAACACGCACACGCACCACATGCGCCCAGCACACACCTCCTCTGGCGGCAGCGACAGCCAGTCAGCGCATGCCCCACAAGGACGTCCCACACACACCCCTACAACACAGCACAGCACAACACGCACACGCACCACATGCGCCCAGCACACACCTCCTTTGGCGGCAGCGACAGCCAGTCAGCACGCGCCCCACAGCAACGTGCAGCACACGCACCGCATGCGCCCGGCACACATCGTTACCGCCTCAGCTGCCCCCGCAGCAGCAGCAGCCCCGCGCTCCCCTGCAGTCCGCCCGCCCGCTGCGCTGCCGGCTGCCGCATCAACATGCGCGGCGCATTGAGAACAAAAAGACCCCATGAGCCTTGTTTGGCTCCTTGGTGGGTGGGCCTGTGGCCCTACTTTGGTATTTGGTATTTGGTACAATGCACGTGTGCGCTCATAAACACCAGCCCACCAACCTGCGTCGTGAGGATGGCTGCTGCGCAGTGGCACGGCTCGAGGGGCGGGGCCTGCCCCAGCTCCTGCCAGCTGACAGACACAACGCGCTCGTTGGGCTGCAGCTGGAGGCTGTGCTCGCCAGCAACCTGCCAGCGGCAGCAGCAGCAGCGGTAGCGGCAGCAGCAGCAGCAGCAGCAGCAGCAGCAGCAGCAGCATATGATAGATGTACAGACGGCAAGTGGCAGGCACCAAACGTCTGCAGATCAGCCCCACAGCAGCAACAGCGGGGCAGCTGCAGCCTGTGCTTGGCAACACCTCCACAGCAGCCACACAGCAGCACCACAACAGCAGCTGCGCCGAGCCCACACCAACGGGGCCCATGTGTGGTGTCCTGACAGCTGCTGCTGCTGCTGCCTCCCCTGAAACTGCAGCAGTGAGCACCAAGCCTGCAAGCGCATCACCAAACCGTGGGAGCTGCCTCTGCCATGACTGCCACCCGTAATGCAGTCGCAAGGTCAGCACACCTGGCCCTTGTCTGGCGCTGTGGCGACTGCAGCGTCGTCCCCTTCGGCAGCGTCCGGGTCGTCGCTGTCCTCGCCGGCAGCGTACTGCAGCCCAGGCGCCGGCAGCGCCCCCATCACCAGCTTGCCACCAGCTGCAGCAGCACAGCAATGCGGCGCAGCGCAGCATGTGTATGCCCCGGTGTGACAAGCAGCACATGCCAGGCACTGGCAGGGCACCTGTCACGATCTTGCTCTGCCAGCTGCGCCAGCAGCGACGTGCGCCACCTCAGCACATGTCGCCACCTCAGCCACAGAGCTAACCGGAGCGGCGCTGGCAAACATGAGCATGCACGCCGCAGGCTCGCCGCCAGAGACGGCGACTCTCTGGTGTCGACACACAATGCGAGAGACGGCAACTCTCTTGTGTTGAAACAGCAGCCCTCTAACGACGCCCACCTCGACAGGACTGCGGCTGCCGCTAAAATAACACATAATATAACAGAAATAATGCTGCTGACACACCTTGGTGCCAAAGGACGACGCCGCCGCCGCTGTGCAGCTGCCCCGCCTCATCAGCCGCCCCACCCTCCTCCTCATGGCGGAGCTGGCCGCCGCGACCGGCAGCGCCAAACCTGCAGCACGTGGCAGCAGCGCAGCGCAAGCGTCGTGGCGCAGCACATGGGCCGCCAGTTGCCTGGCTGCGGGCTGCTGCACTGCCAGAACAGCAGTTCCAGCGTCGAGCTCCTCAACACATCCAAAAAAAAATCCCACCCACCCACCTGCAAGCTGTGGCACTGCCAGAACAGCTGCTGCAGCGTCAAGCTGTTTATCCAACGCACCTGTGCGCGCCGCTGCCCTGGCCAGCGTGCTGGAAGGCAGCGCCGATGCCGATTACAGGCACCATCATGTCTCCTGCCGAGCCGTCGTCGTCGACCTCGGACGGCGACCACGTCTCGCCCGGCCGCCGGATGCGCCTCCCAGTGATGCTGCTCACCGCCGCCGGCGCCTGCACCTTCGTCGCTGCAGCGGCAGCCGGCTCCGCTGCAACTGTATCCGCTGCATCAGCAGCAGTTCCGGCATCTGCTGCTGCTGCTGCTTCTTCTGCCGCTGCGGCTTCTGCAGCTTCCTGCGCTGCCTTGTCGGCCGCCTCAGCCGCTTCTTTCGCCGCCTTTGCGGCGTCCTCGGCGCCGACGCGCGGCGCAGCGAGCGCCGGGGGGCCGGGAAAGAGCCCGGCACCCAGGGTTGAGGGCTTTGCGAGGTTGATGGTGTACAGCGGCAAGCCCTTGCCCGTGAACCCCGGGGTCCTGAAGACGCTGAGGGTGCTGCTGTTGGCTGACTGCACTGCGAAGAAGAGGTCCTGCGGGCCCAGAAACACGCCAGTGCGGCCTGCACAGGCAGCAGTCGGCAAACAAGAGCAGATTTCAACAAGGGAACCATCAGCAGAGAGCCGGAAGCTGGCCGTGAAGCATATCTCGTGCCGCATGCCCACCCTGCACCACACCCTTGGTGCGCAACAGTGGGCCTATATCAATGCGTGGCGGCGCTGTACAGCCACAGCCGCGCCACAGCTGCCTGCCGCCACGTGCCTGACAGGCGTTCAGCATGTTCCAAAGCCACAGCCGAGCCAATGCTACGCTGACACTGGCCACACCAAGCAGAGCTGCGCCAGCGCAGCATGCATGCATCGCCTGACACGGCAGAAGCACCAGCACCCGACTCACCCGGCAGAAACCAGGAGGCCTGACGAGCAGCAGCAGCAGCGCCCTGCACCAGCGTGAATTGCCAGCCGCCGGCAGCGCTGCGGCCGCTGCCGCTGCTGCTGCCGCCCCTGCTGCTGCTTCCTGTGGGCTCGAAGAACACCAGCCAGGCGTGCTGCTTGGTGCTGTGCACCAGCTGCTTCGCAACGTGTGCGCGGCCGGCCTTGTCGGTTGGGGGTAGGTCGACGAAGCAGCCGCTCTTCTTGGAGGCGAGCGCATACTTTGAGAGCTTCCCCGGTGACAGGTAGTACAGGTGGCAGGGGAACTGCAGCTTGGCGGGTCCCATGCTGCAGCAGCAGCAGCAGCAGCAGCAGCAGAAACAACCCGATGGATGGGTGCAGCAACCAGGTCGGTCAGAGGTTGGACGCAGTACAGGTGGCATGGGAAATGCAGCTCTCCACCATCCGCACTAAAGTAGCAGGCGTCAGCCATCATGTGGAGGCAGCAGAAACACACTGGCAGTCGGTTACCTGCAGCAACCACCAGACATCTGGTCACAACTACAGGACAGGGCACTTACCAGCAAAATTCCAAGGTACACAAGAGGTTTGGGTGGGTATGCACCCCGACTCTGGAACAACGCAGCCGCACTGCTTAGCACAACGTGGCAACTACTTCATGGCCCCAACAGGCCCACCCAGCAGCTCCCCGCCAGAAGTTGAGCCCCCGTGTGCAGCGCCGCAGGCCTCCAACTGCCCCGCACTCGCCGCCGCACAATGCACCAGCCGCAACACGCGACGCTGCAACACACACCCGAGCACACGCCCCGCCTCACCCCGCGGCCGTCTGCCAGAAGTTCAGCCCCGTGTGCAGCGCCGCCACGCTGCCGCCCAGCCAGCCCGCGTCCGGCCTGGCGCTGTGCAGCAGCCGCAGCAGCGGCACGGACGCCGTGCGGCGGCTGATGGCGGCCTCCGGCGCGCTGATC
The DNA here is from genome assembly GCA_014080715.1 of Scenedesmus sp. NREL 46B-D3. Taxonomy (NCBI): domain Eukaryota; kingdom Viridiplantae; phylum Chlorophyta; class Chlorophyceae; order Sphaeropleales; family Scenedesmaceae; genus Scenedesmus; species Scenedesmus sp. NREL 46B-D3. The sequence continues at coordinate 5,490 of JACERP010001306.1, read as the reverse complement.
TGCCCCAGCCGCTGCTGCATGATGTTGGCGGCCTGGCGCAGCGCCAGCGGCGGCGCACGCTGCACCGCCACGCAGCCCAGCGCCGGGTGCAGCACCGCGGACTGCACCATGGGCGCCAGGAGCTTGTCTGCAGATCGCGGCAGCAGGCAGATGCAGGAGGCAGACACGAGTCGCGGCAGCAGGCACATGCAGAAGGAAAACATAGCTTGCAGCACCGCGGACTGCACCACGGGCGCCAGGAGCTTGTCTGCAGGTGGCGGCAGCAGGCAGATGCAGCAGGCAGACACAGAGTCGAGGCAGCAGGCACATAAAGAAGGAAAACATAGGTTGCAGCACCGCGGACTGCACCACGGGCGCCAGGAGCTTGTCTGCAGGTGGCGGCAGCAGGCACATGCAGCAGTGAAGGACGTAGGTTGCAGCACCGCGGACTGCACCACGGGCGCCAGGAGCTTGTCTGCAGGTCGCGGCAGCAGGCACATGCAGCAGACAGACGTGAGGACAGCAGCGGCGAAAGGTGCAGCCCTGCTGACTGTACCACGGACATCATCAGCCACCTCTCGCTGACGCATGAGCTGCAGCACCGCGCCCAGCACCCAACAAGGTCAGGCCCGGCCAGTCCCACCATCAGCACACGCACCAAGCTGCCGTGCAGCACGCCAGCACAAGATGACAATCCACACAGCCGCCAACAGTGAAGTGAATTGGGTGAAGTGCGAGGCACGCACTCCCATGCCGCCTACCTAGCAAGAAGCTGCCGGCAGCAGGCGCCGCCAGTGCAGCGTCGCTGCTGCTGTCGCAGCCCCACAAGCTCTGCCAGTCAAAGCCGCCGCCAGCGCCGCTGCTGCCGGCCGCTCCTGCAAGCTGCGCCTTTCCGCCGCCGCCGCCTCGCGCTGCCGCTGCTGCTGTCGCCGGGGAGCCGTCGAGGTCATCCGTGTACACGGTGATTGGCTCCAGGACGAGTCCTGCAGGGACACCCGTTGACGCAGCAGTGATGATCAGGCCAGGTCGCCCCGCACACACAATGACAGTGAGGCTTGGAGGCTCACTCCATGCACATGGCCGGACTTGGGTTTGTTACTTGCCTGGGTCCCCGGCGCTTCCCTGCAACATGAGTGCTGGCTACCCGCTGTTTCAAGCGATGCAGCACTGCGCGGCATACGTGCGAGGATACGCAGCCCACAGCCGGTCACCCTTGAGCATGCAGTCCCTGTGATGCTGATGCACCTGTCCTGAGCCACTGTGCTGCCGCTGCTGCTGCTGGTGCTGCTGCTGCTGCTGCTGCTGTTGAAGAAGCTTGCAGCAGCCCGCCCGAGGCCTAGCTGGCACCCTTCCAGACCGGCAGGTCCAGCAGCCGCCATCGTCTGTTGACCCACCAAAACCCTGAACCCTGAAAGCAACCGGACCCCAGACCCTGCAGCAGCCCACCTGAGGTTTGACCAGAGTTTGACTTTAGCACTGGCAGGTCCAGCAGCTGCCAGCCCAGCACCTCCAGCTGCCCCGAGCTGCTGCCCGTGAACGCAAACAGCACGCGCTCCGCCTGCGAGCCACGAGCATGCGTCGGCAGCAGCAGCAAGACAACAGGCAGGCGTTGACGGAACGCGCTGGAAGGGGCAGGGGAGCGGGTCAGATAACTGCCGAAACAGGCACGCAAGACACGCCCACCCACTGTGCAAACGCAACACTGCGTCAAGACCAAAAGGCGTCAATGTTGCGGGTACACAGACGCGAAATGTGTTCGTGTAATTTATGCAAACAATGACAGCAGTGTGACCCACCTGTATCACCCCTGACCTCCCTCGCTGCGAGCCGGCACCGGCCACTGGCGTGCTACTGGGCGTGCCTGCCGCCACCGCAACCCGCGGCTCGGCCCAGCACCACGCACGCTGCATGCTGCTGGAATCAACAAAACTGCCGCCAGCCCACAGCAAGCAATCCGAGACCAAACAATGCAACACCAAGTGATGCAACACCCCGATCAACAACGATGTGTCAGGGCGGGCCCCGCCGCGTCACCTGCTGCAGGCCAACGCCAATCACCGGCGCGTTGTCAGGCGTCACCGCCTGCATCACCACGCGCGGCTCGGCGCGCCCCACCAGCTCCAGCAGCAGCAGGCTGCCGCTGCCGCTGCCGACCGCCAGCAGGCACCCGCCCTCCACAAAGGGGTGCGCCAGCGCCTGGCAGGGCGACTGCGTCAGCGACAGCCGCCCAAGCGCGGCTGCGTCACCTGCTCTTGACGGCAGCAGCAGCAGCAGCAGCAGCGGCAGCAGCAGCAGGACAGGGGTGTGGCAGCGCTTGCAGGGCGGCTGCATGGCAGACTGGGCCGCCAGCTGGACGGCCTGTCCATGCTCCGATGCTGCCTCCCCACCCTCCCACACTTGCACGCAAAACCCCGCCCAAAGGGGATCACCAGGCAACATGACGGCAGTCGGGCATGGAACCAATAGCTCAGATGGGGCGACTGCGTCGCGCACAAGCAGCCGTCGTCAAACAGCACCATCGGCTTGCACGCAGTCGCACGTGCAGCACGGCAAGCCACCAGCTTGTGCACACCCAACAGCTGTTGGGCGCATGCAACAAGCGCGACCTAATTGTGTCACCGGGACAACGCAGTGCACCCTGCGTCACAACCCTAGGTCACAACCCTAGGTCAAAACCCTAGATCAAAACCCTAGATCACAACCCTAGGTCACAACCCTAGGTCGCAATACTAGGTCGCACCCCTAGGTCAAAACCCTAGATCACAACCCTAGGTCTCAACCCTAGGTCACACCCCTAGGTCACACCCCTAGGTCACACCCCTAGGTCACACCCCTAGGTCCCCAGCTCACCAGGCAGCATGAAGGCAGCCGGCCATATCATCTGCAGCCCGGCCGGCGTCAGGCCGTACGCGCGCAAGCTGCCATCGTCAAACAGCACCATCAGCTGCGAGGCGCCGGGGTGCGCAGCAAGCCCGACCACTGGCTTGTTGACGTCCAGCCGCAGCTTGACGCCCCACTTGAGCTTCTTGTCCGCTGGCTTTGCTTTCGCGGCCGCCGGGCCTGTGCCGGCGTTGGTCGCCATGCGGATGCTGTTCTTGCCATAGCGGGTGAAGAAGATGACGGGACGCGAGCCCTGCAGGAGTGGCGGTTATGACATGAACCAGGTGAGTGTGCGAAGCGTTGGGAACGCATTGCAGGTGCATGTCCTTGCTCTGCCGTTGCTGTTCTTGCTATTTCGGGCAATGTCACGACCACATGCGTGGTGGATCATATGTCTGACAGGTCTGCTCATACATGCGATGGCTGATGCGCGCTAGCCAGCGGCCCACTACAGCAGCTGCATGAATGGTCCCAAGACCATGCTGGTGATGTTTCCATCGTACGGGACTGGGCAGCTCCAACCAGCAACATGTACTAACATGTTGTTACATTTCAAACGCACCCCTGTTATGGCCATCATGATGCTGTCCAGCGGCCCGCTGCGCGGCTCCGTCATGGGTGCCAGCACACGGGCTGCGCCAGGTGGCGGTGTTGATGCCGATGATGTGCCACTCCTACAGCAGATCAGCAGGCCAGCAGCAGCAGCAGCAGCAGCAGCACATGCCATGTGCAGCAGCAGTGTCTGCGTTGCTGAGATGTAAAAGGCGTGGAGGTGCTGGTGCCATCAGGCAGTGCCTTTGTTACCGGCAGCAGCAGCGCATGCGGGTTACAGCAGGAAAAACCAACCTGAAATTTTCACACAGCGTGAAACTGCCACACAGCTGCGCCGCACGTCTCCTTCAACCGTCAGCCCCATAGAATGGCACAGACTCATATGCTATATCAGCGCCACCAGCAGCAGGAAGCCGCCTCTGCCGAGCATCAGCGGTACACCCCAGCCCAGGCACGAAGAGTCAAACACACCCCGCACTGCCGCAGCCGTCGGTCAAACACGGTCAAACACACCCCACACTGTCAGACACATCCGACACGGTCAGACACACCCGCACTGCCGCAGCCGTCTGACTGTCCCGGACCTGCGTTGCCACCACCAGCAGCGAGCCGTCCCTGCTGTACATCAGCGCGACAGCTGGAGTGCGCAGGTCAACGCGGCCCAGCCGCACGCCTGTCACCAAGTCGTAGCCGCCCACACACGTCTGCACGCCCTGCAGAGCCACGCAGCAGCGCAGGCGCATGCAGGGCGGACGAGACACAGCACGGACGGCAGCAGCAGCTTTTGACTTGCCAGCAGCGGCAGCCGTGTGTTTGAGAGCGCTGGGGTTGATCAAGCAGTCGCCAAGTCATGGCGCAGCAGCACAGGCGCAGCGGCTACATCATCATCAGCGGCCACGGCCCATTAGGTGGCGCCGGGGTTGCTCAACATGTACAATACAACTGCCAATCATCAAGTTACAGCTGCCAATACACGTCTAGCTACCCTGCAGGCCAGTGCCAGTAGCACGGCTGATGTGGCGCTGCAGCCAGGTGGCAGTGCAGCCGGCGACGAGAGCAGGCAGGCGGCAACACCAGCGCAGCTTGGCTTCATCCAGCAGCTGCTGCACACGCAAGCACTGCCTGGGTGCGTGATATGGCGACTTCATAGAATACTGTGAGTGCCGATATTGGTCAAGACGTTGCTTCCAGGAGCTGACCACAAGCAGTTGCTGTGTGCAAACAACCCGTGCTGTCGCCAGGCGTTGCCACTGCTGCTGCAGACGAGCTGCTCTGCATGATGGCACAAGCGACAGGGCTGCTGTGCTGCTGCAGCAGCTGTGCGAGCTGCATCTATTGTGCTGCTGCATGGCCTGCGCTGCTGTGCTGCACAATCTGCGTGTGCAGCTGCATCACCTGCGCTGCTGGGCTGGTGATTCATTCGTGCTGCGCATTGCCTGCGCTGCTGTGCTGCGCATTCTAGCTGTTCTGCTGCATCGCCTGCGCTGCTGTCCTGCACAGCCTGGCTGTGCTGCGTGTTCTCTCTATGCTGCTTCAGCTGCTGCTGCGCAGCTCGTTGCTGATTCTGTTCAAGCTGCTGCCCACGGCATCGCCAGCGTTGCTGCGCATAGTCTGCTGCTGCTGCTTCTGCTGTGCTCCAATGCTCTCTTCAGGCACGCTGCACGCACCACTGCCAGCAGCGGCTTCGTTGGGTGGAAGGCGACACATCTCGGGTGCAGTCCCCTGGGCAGGCTGCACACCTCCACCTGCAGCACATGCGCAGCGCACATGCAGACACAGGCCAGCGTGAACGTGCAGGGCAGTGACTATGCATGAAACGCGGACAGCCTGGCAGCAGCACACGCAATGCAGCCCCCTGGGCAGGTTGCACACCCTCCACCTGCAGCACAAGACAGCCCAGAGTGCACAACATGCAGTGCAGGGTAACCACGGTGGATAGATTGTGTGCAACATGACAAGTATGACACGACATCCTGGGTGCAGGCCCGTAGGTGAGCGGCAAACCTCCAATCTGGGCTTCAGCAGCACAGGCAGGTGCAGCACACCTCAGAACAGCGTGCACGTTGTTGGTGCAACGGC
>JACERP010001305.1:0-23084 GCA_014080715.1 Scenedesmus sp. NREL 46B-D3 | reverse complement strand
CACCTGGGTCTGCTGCTGTCAGCAGCAGGCGCAGAGCCGCATGCAGCAGCGCTGTACACGCAGCGCCTGCAAACCATCACATACCGGGTGCGGCAGTGGGCACGGCAGAATCTCAGCTATTTGGGGCGCTGCGCAGTTGCACAGCAGATGATGGCATCTTGCATCACCTATCATGCGCAGTTCGTGCCAGTCCCAGCAGATATCATGGCCAGGATGCACCGCCGCCTCTTAGGGTTTGTGACAGAGCAGGGCTGCGCTCGAGAAGCCAACATCCGGCAGTGGAATGAAAGCCCTCCGGCAGCAGTGGCCAGCCTGCCTTTCAGCATGGGCGGAATGCGGCAGGTTGATGTCAGGGCGCACGCCACAGCAATGTAGGCACGCACAGCAGCAGCATTGTTGTCGCCGCGACGAGCCCCATGGAAGGCCTTCATGCGGGCCAACCTGCGCCATGCACTGCCAGGACTAGGGGAGGCAGCGTTGGTGCAGCGATCAAGGGCGCCGCTGCAGGCTGCCGCCAGGGGCGGCAGGCTGCCGCTGCGCCTATCAGCATACATAGAGGCGCTGCAAAGCGTGGGCATTCACAGGCACGTGGAGCACAGTGCCATGACCCGCCAGCAGATCCAGCTTGAGCTGCTAGTGGGGAACCACAGCGTGGGCAGCAGCTCAGATGGGCAGATGTTGGCAGCAGCCGGCACCCTCCCTGCTCAGCTGCGCCACGGCGCAGGCACCACACTGGGGCAGGTGCAGCAGCAGCTAACTGGACAGCCGCAGCAAGATGGCATAGTGCTGCCGCCGACATGGCTGCGCACTCTGCGGGAGGGCAGCACAGGTGCATGGCAGACCGATACGCAGCAGCAGTGGGCACAACAGTTGCAGCAAGATGGCACCACCAAGTGCTACAAGGTGCAGCAGAATGGCAGCTTGAAGGCCACGATAGCTGTCCCAATGGACACAGCAGCCCTCCAATGGGCGCCATGTTGTGTGGTAGATGTAAAAGCAGTGCCGCACCCTGCATTTCAGCGGCAACAACAGCAGCGGCAGCAGCGACAGCAGCAGCAGCGGCAGCAGCCAGCAGCACGGCAACAGCGGCAGCCAAGACAGCAACAACAGCAGGAACATCAGCAGCAGCAGCCGCAGCAGCCAGCAGCATGGCAACAGCAGCAGCCGCGACAGCAGCAACAGCAGGAACAGCAGCAGCAGCAGCAACAGCAGCAGCAGCACCAGGGACAGCAACAGCAACAGCAGCAGCAGCAGCAGCAGCAGCAGCACCAGGGACAGCAACAGCAACAGCAGCAGCAGCAGCAGCAATCGCGAAGCACGCCGTCATGGTACCTGGTGGGTGCTTGGGCAGACATTCGCGTAGATCCTAGTGTATGGGGGATGGGGTTTGCTGTCAGCTTGCTGCAGTTCACGCCAAAGGTGGCAACATGCAGGCTGCTGCAGGAGCAATGCAGTCGGCAGTGCAAAGAGGGATGGGTATCAGGTGTCGGCATGCGCCCGCGCCTGTGGCGCAACCGCCTGGGTGCTGAGGCGCCACAGGACGGCTTGCAGGAGATGGAGGCAGCTCAAAAACGGTCCTTCCAGCAAATGCAGCAAAGTAGCGAGGCGCCTGGCAATCGCAGCAGCAGCAGCAGTGACAGCCAGCGGTTTAGCGATGCAGCTATGATGGCAGCTTACCATGCGTCCTGGATGGATCCGTCCAGGGAGCGGGAGCTGCCAAGACAGCGCGCAGCAACAGCAGCAGCAGTAGTCACGGCTCAGCGGCAGCAACAGGAGCAGCAACAGCAGCGCATCAGCTGCCCAGCACACAATGATCTACTGGACCCGATCACTCAATCCCTGGGTGCTGTCAATGCCAGGCAGCACCGCTGGGTGGCGAGTTATCAGCGGCTGAAAGACACCCAGCTGCCGAGGCGGCTGCGAGTGTTTGGCTGGCGGCTTCTGCATGCAGGAGTGAAGGTAGGCGCACGGCGCATGCTGGCATCCAGCAGGCGCGCGCCGGCTCACTTTACCTGCCCAGCACAGCAGTGTCAGCAGCCGCAGCAACTGGAGACCCTCACCCACTTGTTAGTGGAGTGCCCTGTAGCTGCAGCAGCATGGCAGTGGTACGCGCAACAGGTGTGGCAGCGTGTGCAGCCCGGAGTAGTGGTCCCTGTTAATAACAGCCGTCTGCTGCTGCTGGATGACTTCAGTGTGTGGGCGCCGCCAGCAGGGCAGCAGCAGATGTGGACGCAGCTGCGTCTGCTGCTGCTGGAATCCATTTGGGTGGTGCGCTGCAGCAGCATCAGGGCTGGCGCGACTGTGGCCAGTGCAGATGCCAGCGATGGCAGCGGCAGCCACAATGCAGGCAGCAATTCGCAATCTCAGAGCCACAACAACAGCGATGCGGAGGACAGCAGCAGCAGCAGCAGCAGCAGCAGCAGCAGCATGGACAGCCAACGGGGTACAACTGGCGAACCGGGCAGCTCATCATACGCTGCTAAGGCTGTGGCGTGCAGGTTTCTGGCAGAGCTGCGGCAGCAAATTCAGAGGGAGTGGGATAGGGTGGAAGTAGATGTTAGGATAGGTTGTGGGATACCGTTTGCATGGCTGCAGGGCAGGTCGCCTGAGATCAAACTTGTTGACTTTGAGCAGAAGTGGGGAGCGCTGTATAGGATGGGCGCAAATGGTCGCATCAAGGTACGGGCCAGCGCGGCTGGCATGTGAGGGATGGATTGGGCACGGGTCCGTTGGAGTAGTGGCTGTCGTTCCTCGTTGTGATGTGTTGCAAAATAGTATGGCAAAGGCAAAGTTGATGGCTGGGTTACGTTATGTATGCATGCGTGTGGGTAGCAGAGTACGATGATGTGTGCAGGAATGTGCAGATAAGTTTGTGTGTGTGGTTTTGTGTGTCTGTGTTGGTGTCATTTTCTACAGAATGCCGCATATCTCATAGGTGTATGTTCGGTCATAGCAGGATGTGCTTTGCATGAAGTGGAGAGTCTATGAATAGTCTGGGGTGATTGTCTGTGTCGACAATCCGTCACTTATAAATAGGCGTCTTGTGTGTGTGTCGTAATGCTGCCTGTAAAGTGCAGCTTTTAGAGGTGTGCACCATGCATTGATAGCTGACAGTTACATTATGGACAGCTTTTGTTTCAAGGGCCAGTCACGGTCTGTCACACATCACAGGACGTCATTGCGTGACTGTGATTTTAGTGGAGTCTGGGCACTCGGTCAGGTCCTGGATGCCTTTCGGGGCTGCCCCGCACGGGGCTGTCTGCATGATCGTGTGACAGCGTCTCTTGGTACAAGAGACCTGTGGGGTGAGTGCGGAACAGGTTGCCTCACTCTCTCAATGGATCTTTTTATGGAGCAAGTGCACAGTTATTTAGGTCAGCCCTTGTAACGTTCTTGCTTCAAAAAAAAAAAAAAAAAAAAAAAAAAAAAGACACACAAAACCACACACATCAGGCAGTGCAAGGATAGCCTCCTGCAGCTGTGGCCAGCTTACCAGTCAGCATGGGGGTGCGGGACAGGTGGATGCCAGAGCGCATGCAGCAGCAATGCAAGCACGCACAGCAGCAGCGCTGCTGCATCCCAGGCGCGCTGCATGGAAGCCCTTTATGAGGGCCAATTTGCAGCGCGCATTGCCTGGCCTTGGGGAAGCAGTGCTGGTGCAGCAGTCCAAGGTGCCGCTGCAGACGGCAGTGAGGCAGGGCAGGTTACAGCAGCGGCATGCAGCATATGTGGAGGCCTTCCAGCGGGTTGGCATCCACAGGCATGTGGCGCATGACACCATGAGCCGCCAGCAGATACAACTAGAACTGCTGGTGGGCAACCACAGTGTGGGCAGCTGCACTGATGGGGCCATGCTGTCAGCTGTGGGCAGCCTGCCTGCGGACATGCCTAAGAGTGCAGGCACAACACTGGGTCAGGTGCAGCAGCAGTTGACAGGACAGCCAGCACAAGATGGTATTGTGATACCGCCTGCATGGTGGCACACACTGCAGCATGGCACTGCCAGTGTGTGGCAGGTAGATCCACAGCAGCAGCTTGTGCAGCACACAGTGTCAGGAGAAGTGAAGATGTACAAGGTGTCGCAGGAAGGCAGCTTGAAGGAGACAGATGCAGCTCCCATGGACACCGAGGACCTGCAGTGGGTGCCTTGCTGCGTTGTCGATACGGCAGCAGTGCTACACCCTACCTTCTTGCTTGAGCAGCAGCAGCAGCAACAGCAGCAGCAGCAACGTGAACAACAGCAGCAGCAACGGCGGCAGCAGCAGCAGCAGGGGCATCAGCAACAGCCACAGCAGCGCCAGCAGCAACAGCAACAGCAGCAGCAGCAGCAGCAGCAGCAGCAGCAAGGGCAACAGCAGCAACGCCTCCAGCAGCAGCAGCAACAGCAGCAGCCCAAGAAGCCATCCTTCTTCTTGGTTGGTGCCTGGTCTGATATAAACGTTGACCCTAGTGTGTGGGGTTTGGGATTCGCTGTTGGGGTGCTGCAGTTTAAGCCAAAGGTGGCAACGCCGCGGTTGCTGCAGCACCATTGCAGTCAGCACCACTGGGAGGGATGGGTGCCGGGCATCGGCATGCGGCCGAGGCTGTGGCGTAACCGCCTGGGCGCAGAGGCGCCGCAAGGTGGTTTGCAGGAGATGGAAGCATCTCTGAAGCGAACGTTTGAGCAGATGCAGCAAGGCAGCGCACCAGGTAACAGCCAGGGAGCCGGCAGAAGCAGTCAGATGTTCAGTGATGCAGCCCTCATGGCAGCATACCATGCGTCGTGGATGGATCCTTCCAGCCCACGACAGCTGCCCAGGCAGCGTGCAGCAGCAGCAGCAGCAGCTGTCACTGTGCAACGGCAGCAACAACAGGCACATCAGCAGCTGATCAGCAGCCCAGCGCACAATGATCTTCTGGACCCTGTGACACAGCACATGGGTAGGGCAGATGGCAGCAGCTACAAGTGGGTAGCAGCGTACAAACGCGCAGGGCACAAGCAGTTGCCACGGCAGTTGAGGGAGTTTGGCTGGCGGCTGCTGCATGCTGGAGTGAAGGTGGGCGCGCGTTGCATGCTATCAGCAGGCAGGCAGGCGGCACGCCAGTTTGTATGCCCAGCGCAGCAGTGTCAGCAGGCAGCACAACTCGAGACACTCTCTCACTTATTCGTGGAGTGTCCAGTGGCAGCAGCAGTGTGGCAGTGGTTCGTGCAGCTGTGGCAGCAAGTGCAGCCGGGAGCTGTCATCCCCATCAGCAGCAACCTGCTGCTGCTGGATGACTTTAGCAGCTGGGCGCCACCGCAGGATAAGCACTTGATGTGGACGTATCTGCGCCTACTGCTGCTGGAGTCCATTTGGGTGGTGCGCAGCAGCAGTTGCAGCAATGGGGGAGCTACCAACAGCACTGCGGATGGCAGCGGCAGCAGTGCGGCAGCAGCTACATCAGTGCAGGGCAGCAGCAGCGCATCATACACAGCTAAGGCTGTAGCATGCAGGTTTCGTTCGGCGCTGCAGCAACAACTGCAGCGAGAGTGGCATAGAGTGGCAGTAGACATACGGGTAGGGTCAGGTATTTCACTGTCGTGGTTGGGGGGGCGGTCGCCTGTCATCAGCGATGAGGACTTCCAGCGCAAGTGGCGGGGGTTATACAGGCGATCGCGCTGGGGCTATGACGGGCGTTTGTTAGCAAAAGTCTGCACAGCTGACCTGTGAGGGATGTGTAGGTATGGAAGATGCGGAGGACAGCAGCAGCAGCAGCAGCATGGACAGCCAACGGGGTACAGCTGGCGAACCGGGCAGCTCATCATACGCTGCTAAGGCTGTGGCGTGCAGGTTTCTGGCAGAGCTGCGGCAGCAAATTCAGAGGGAGTGGGATAGGGTGGAAGTAGATGTTAGGATAGGTTGTGGGATACCGTTTGCATGGCTGCAGGGCAGGTCGCCTGAGATCAAACTTGTTGACTTTGAGCAGAAGTGGGGAGCGCTGTATAGGATGGGCGCAAATGGTCGCATCAAGGTGCGGGCCAGCGCGGCTGGCATGTGAGGGATGGGTTGGGCACGGGTCCGTTGGAGTAGTGGCTGTCGTTCCTCGTTGTGATGTGTTGCAAAATAGTATGGCAAAGGCAAAGTTGATGGCTGGGTTACGTTATGTATGCATGCGTGTGGGTAGCAGAGTACGATGGTGTGTGCAGGCATGTGTAGATAAGTTTGTGTGTGTGGTTTTGTGTGTCTGTGTTGGTGTCATTTTCTGCAGAACGCCACATATCTCATAGGTGTAGGTTCGGTCAATAGCAGGATGTGCTTTGCATGAAGTGGAGAGTCTATGAACAGTCAGATGGTGATTGTCTGTGTCGACAATCCGTCACCTGTAAATAGGCGTCTTGTGTGTGTGTCGTATTGTTGCCTGTGAAGTGCAGCTTTTAGAGGTGTGCAAGTCACCATGCATTGATAGCTGACAGTTACACTATGGACAGCTTTTGTTTCAAGGGCCAGTCACGGTCTGTCACTCATCACAGGACGTCATTGCGTGACTGTGATTTTAGTGGAGTCTGGGCACTCGGTCAGGTCCTGGATGCCTTTCGGGGCTGCCCCGCACGGGGCTGTCTGCATGATCGTGTGACAGCGTCTCTTGGTACAAGAGACCTGTGGGGTGAGTGCGGAACAGGTTGCCTCACTCTCTCAATGGATCATTTTATGGAGCAAGTGCACAGTTATTTAGGTCAGCCCTTGTAACGTTCTTGCTTCAAAAAAAAAAAAAAAAAAAAAAAAAAAGGCTCCCTGGCACTTGCTGATTCCCAGCTTGGCGCCACTCGCTGCACAAAACGGCTGTACTGCTTTCCTCACCAGCACAGCAACGCCTTGCCTGCTGGCGGCGTGCAGGGTGGTGTCGTCTGCATGCTGCATGCTGCAGGGTGCTGCTGAGCCATCGGGCATGCTGATGCTGTCCACTTCCCCTGCTGCTTGCAGCGCTCTGCATTTGGCCGCCAGCGGTTGCGCTGCTAGCACATACAGCAGCGGGCTGAGTGGGCTGCCCTGCGCGCAGCCAGATGGGATGTCAAACACCCTGCTGAGGTGGCCGCCGTTGAACACGATGCGACCCTGCGTGCCTGCCAGCAGCAGCTGTACCCACCTACGCATGCCTGGCGGGAACTGCATTGCTGACATCAGCCAGTCCCTGTCTAGCCTGTCATAGGCCTTCTCAAAGTCCAGAGACAAAATGCAGCCGGGCTGCTGCTGCGTCCTGAGGAAGTCAACTTCCTCCAGGTGCAGCAGCACATTGTCTGCAATGTCCCTGCCTGGAACAAACGCTGTCTGAGTGTTGTCCACGACGCTGTCCAGCACTGGCGCCGCCCGCAGCACCACCACCTTCGCCAGAATCTTCACATCACAGTTCATCAGCGTGATGGGGCGGTAGCTGGCAGCCTGGTCCCTTGGCTTACCGCCACCCTTGAACAGCAGGGTGATGAGCCCAAGGCGCTGCTGCGGAGACAGCAGCGCCCCCTCCAGACCAAACAGGAAGTTGCATGCTGCCACAAAAGCTGGTCCTAGCTGCTCCCAGAATGCGCTGTAGAACTCATATGTGAGCCCATCGCTGCCTGGCACCTTCCCTCTAGGCATGCTGTTGAGTGCCGCTGTCGCCTCCTCCAAGGTGATGGTGCCGTCGCCTGCAGGGCCCAGGCATTGCTGCTGCTGCTCCGGAGAAAGCTGCTTATCCACACACGCAAGCAGCTCCTGCTGCTGCTGTGGGTCGGTGGGGTGTCGCGAGAACAGCCCGCCTTCTGCAGGGTCATAAAAGTCTGCAAGCAGGCTGCCTGCTGCTGCCGCGCCCTCGCTGCTGCCAGTGGACACTGTGCTGCCATCTGCTGCAGCCACAGCGCTGATATACTGCGGCTCCGGCACGGCCTGCCCTAGCCTCGTTCCCCAAAAGCTAGACGGGCCATCAGCGTACAGCTCGTACAGCGCATCAGTCTTCTCCTGCTGCTGCTGGCGTTGCTGCACTTCATAATCCAGCAATTGCTCTTCTGCGTGCTGAAGGTTGTTTGCGTCTGCCCATTGCTGTGCTGGCGCTGCTGCCATGCTGCTGTTGTCACCGCCCTGCGCAGCCGCCTAAGTTCTGCCTGCTGCTGCAGCTTCTGTCGCTGCATTATGACTGCGGTGGCAGTCACAGCATGCTGCTTAAGGTGCTCAAACTCAGCTGCTGGGTTGTTGCGTGGCCGCTGCTGCTGCTGTTGCTCCACAGCTGCTGACAGGCTCTCCCGCATAGCTGAGACAAAAGCTGCGCCACCCAGAGCAGAGGTGGGGAAGCACCACCTGCGCTGTCCAAGGAGCGGCATGCCAGGCGGCCGCAGCTTGACAACCACAGGGCGGTGATCTGAGGGCTGCCTCCTGTGCTGTGTGGCCTTCTGCAGCCAGCCCTCCTCAACCAGGTCCGCTGACAAGAAGACATAGTCAATCCTGCCGGCTGACGTGGCATGATTTGCTGCTGCTGGCTGCCCCTGAGCTCGCCTGCTGCCTGCTGCTGCTGCAGCCGCTGCTGCAGCCGCCGCTGCTGCAGCCGCCGCTGCTGCAGCATGAGCTGTGGCTGTAGCGTCTGTTATTGCTGTTGCTGCTGCTGCTGCTGCTGATGTTGTTGCTGCTGCTGCCGCGTTGTTGTTGCCAGCTGCGCTGCCATGGTAGCTGTAATGCGTAGGCTGCCTGGTGTGCGGGTTGCGGTGTCGCCACGCATCCACCAGGCCCGTGCGCCCAGTGACGCGCTGCAGCTGCGCTGCCCCCACCATGCGGCGCGAGTGCCGCGCCCGCGTGCCAGCCACTGGCTGCACGTCGATTTCCTGCAAGGCGCAGTTGAAGTCCCCGCCCACAATCAGGCTGGACCCCTGCGCGCCTGCCTCCAGTGCCTCCTGATAAGGCCCCTGAAACCAGGCTGGGCGCTCCGTGGGTTCGTGCGGCGCATACACAGCCACCGCTGCCATCTGCTGGCCCCACGGCGTTGTCCAGGCTACCTGAGTAACCTGCCCTGCCCGTCTGTGAACTCAATCACAGGTTATGTGTCCTGCTGAACATTTTCTGACTTAGCAGTACTGCTACCCCAACTGAAGCTTGTACGCCAACTTCCAAGGGCTTGCTATTTGCATAGCAGTACCCTTGCCACGGCCTGCCTTGCCCTGCTCCCTGCTGCGCCCACTGCTGCACCTGCTGGTCTGACCTGCTGTGGGTTTCTGAAAGCAGCACAACATCAGACGCCTGTTCTGCAGCCAAGCAAAGAAATCCCTTCGCTTGCCTGCAGCAGCCAAGCCGTTGACATTGACAGCTGCCACGCGAAGGGCCGCAGGCCGGGCGCTCCTGCTGGCGGCATTAAGAGCCGCGCCCGCCGCGAAGGCGGGACTTTTGTGCTGGAGTGGCAGGCTGCGTAGCTGGCTGTGTCGCTGTTACTATTGTGCTGTGGTGCTGCTGCTGCGGTAGTGACGCTAGTACTGCAAACTCTGAGCATCAGTTGCAAATTTTGCAAATTTTGCAATGCAATTTTGAGCATCAGTTTGCAGCGACACCCACCGTCTGGCTGTGCCTTGCATATAATTCCATCGGTGCACATCGCTCCATCAAAGCTGCTTCACCACAATTAATCAACCATGCTAGCAACAGTCGAGTGTGCGTCTATCCAATACATACCCACCGTCACAAAGAGGCACACACACATACACAGATACACACAGTACATGGGTATCACTATAACCACAGCTGTCGAAGGATCAGATGCAGTTTGCAAACACCCCCACACCTCATTACGGGCATCAAAATTCACCCTTCACATATTGCCCCGGCCCCACCTTGGCATCAGGGGCCCCATGCATATTCATACACCACACTTAAATTGTGCAACGCAAGAGACCACCCACCTATTTACACCGTATCATCCTTCCATACCTACACATCCCTCACAGGTTAGCTGTGCAGACCTTTGCTAACAAACGCCCGTCATAGCCCCAGCCCGATCGCCTGTATAACCCCCGCATGGGGCCCCTGATGCCAAGGTGGGGCCGGGGCAATATGTGAATAGTGAATATTGATGCCCGTAATGAGGTGTGGGGGTGTTTGCAAACTGCATCTGATCCTTCGACAGCTGTGGTTATAGTGATACCCATGTACTGTGTGTATCTGTGTATGTGTGTGTGCCTCTTTGTGACGGTGGGTATATATTGGATAGGCGCACACTGGACGTGTTGCTAGCATGGCTGATTAATTTGTGGTTAAGAAGCTTTGATGGTGCGATGTGCACCGATGGGTATTATATGCAAGGCACAGCCAGACGTTGGGTGTCGCTGCAAACTGATACTCAAAATTGGCTGCGGACTGCGGTTGATCTATGGACAGCTGTGGTCATAATTTGCACACGCGCATGTTGAAAGAATGTGCATGGTTTGTTGCTTAGTTTTGTGTTGTATGTTTTCAGTATGGATGTGTTGCCTAATATCATATCAGGATTGGTCACATGTACAGCACGCCTCCTAAACATCATCAGTAGCCAGGTTGTGGGCATCGCCTTCAGTGGCAAGTCATGACCTGTGGCAAACTGCAGCCACTCCATGGATGGCTGTGGTTATAGAGGATACTGGGCACTTGGTCGGGTCGGGTCCTGGATGCCTCAATGGCTGCTCTTCGCGGAGCTATCTGCATGACCTTGTGACGGCACCTCTCAAAGGGGAGAGTGTCGTGGGGTGGGTGTGAGAACAGGTTGCCCCATTCCCTCTTGGATAATTTTTGAAGTAGGGTTGCGGTTTGCTTAGTCGAGCCAATGTAACACTGCTTTGCCAAAAAAAAAAAAAAAAAAAAAAAAAAAAAAAACAGGTCTCTTGTACCAAGAGACGCTGTCACACGATCATGCAGACAGCCCCGTGCGGGGCAGCCCCGAAAGGCATCCAGGACCTGACCGAGTGCCCAGACTCCACTAAAATCACAGTCACGCAATGACGTCCTGTGATGTGTGACAGACCGTGACTGGCCCTTGAAACAAAAGCTGTCCATAATGTAACTGTCAGCTATCAACGCATGGTGCAAACCTCTAAAAGCTGCACTTGTTACGTTATGTATGCATGCGTGTGGGTAGCAGAGTACGATGATGTGTGCAGGCATGTGCAGATAAGTTTGTGTGTGTGGTTTTGTGTGTCTGTGTTGGTGTCATTTTCTACAGAATGCCGCATATCTCATAGGCGTATGTTCGGTCAATAGCAGGATGTGCTTTGCATGAAGTGGAGAGTCTATGAATAGTCAGGGGGTGATTGTCTGTGTCGACAATCCGTCACCTATAAATAGGCGTCTTGTGTGTGTGTCGTAATGCTTTTTTTTTTTTTTTTTTTTTTTTTTTTTTTTGGCAAAGCAGTGTTACATTGGCTCGACTAAGCAAACCGCAACCCTACTTCAAAAATTATCCGTGTCGTAATGCTGCCTGTAAAGTGCAGCTTTTAGAGGTGTGCACCATGCATTGATAGCTGACAGTTACATTATGGACAGCTTTTGTTTCAAGGGCCAATCACGGTCTGTCACACATCACAGGACGTCATTGCGTGACTGTGATTTTAGTGGAGTCTGGGCACTCGGTCAGGTCGTGGATGCCTTTCGGGGCTGCCCCGCACGGGGCTGTCTGCATGATCGTGTGACAGCGTCTCTTGGTACAAGAGACCTGTGGGGTGAGTGCGGAACAGGTTGCCTCACTCTCTCAATGGATCTTTTTATGGAGCAAGTGCACAGTTATTTAGGTCAGCCCTTGTAACGTTCTTGCTTCAAAAAAAAAAAAAAAAAAAAAAAAAAAAAAGGCGCACTTTACAGGCAGCATTACGACACACACACAAGACGCCTATTTATAGGTGACGGATTGTCGACACAGACAATCACCCCCTGACTATTCATAGACTCTCCACTTCATGCAAAGCACATCCTGCTATTGACCGAACATACACCTATGAGGCATTCTGCCCTGCACTGATGTAGCTGCTGCCGCACTGCTGCCGCTGCCATCCGCAGTGCTGTTGGTAGCTCCCCCATTGCGGCAACTGCTGCTGCGCACCACCCAAATGGACTCCAGTGATTTTAGTGGAGTCTGGGCACTCGGTCAGGTCCTGGATGCCTTTCGGGGCTGCCCCGCACGGGGCTGTCTGCATGATCGTGTGACAGCGTCTCTTGGTACAAGAGACCTGTGGGGTGAGTGCGGAACAGGTTGCCTCACTCTCTCAATGGATCTTTTTATGGAGCAAGTGCACAGTTATTTAAGTCAGCCCTTGTAACGTTCTTGCTTCAAAAAAAAAAAAAAAAAAAAATGGACTCCAGCAGCAGTAGGCGCAGATACGTCCACACCAACTGCTTATCCTGCGGTGGCGCCCAGCTGCTAAAGTCATCCAGCAGCAGCAGATCACCTGTGGGGTGAGTGCGGAACAGGTTGCCTCACTCTCTCAATGGATCTTTTTATGGAGCAAGTGCACAGTTATTTAGGTCAGCCCTTGTAACGTTCTTGCTTCCAAAAAAAAAATAAAAAAAATGCCAGTCACAAGCAGTCGAAACATCAGAAGTTGCGCCGGTCGCTGTTGAAAATTCAACCCGACACAAAATTGACACCGACCGCTGTTGCAGGGGCTGCAGATGTACTGTAAATCTATCTGTTTGCTTTGGCTTGGCTCCTTAGTGGGTGGGTTTGTGGCCCTACTTTGGTATTTGGTATTTGGTAAAGCTTACACTAGGTTTGAATGCCAGTGACCAGCAGCCAAAAATCCAGAAGCTGCGGCAGCCCACGGTTTGCCCGTAACCGACACTAGTCGCTGTTAAAAAAATATCCGACATGAAACCAACACCGGACTCACTCTCTCAATGGATCTTTTTATGGAGCAAGTGCACAGTTATTTAGGTCAGCCCTTGTAACGTTCTTGCTTCAAAAAAAAAAAAAAAAAAAAAAAAAAAAAAAAAAACAACACCGGACAATGTTGCAGGGGCTGCAGATGTGATGTAAAGCTATCTATTTGCTTGAAATGATTTTTAAAACCTTCTATTGTGTTTAAATGGCTGTGATAAGTGGTCAAAAAATCAGACGTTGCGCCGGTCGCAGTTGAAAAATCATTTTTTTTTTTTGAAAAATCATCCCGACACATAATCGACACCGGCCGCTGTTGCAAGGGCTGAAGATGTGATGTAAAGCTATCTGATTGCTTTGTCTTGAAGCTGACACTAGGTTTAAATGCCAGTGACCAGCAGCCAAAAATCCAGAAGTTGCGCCAGCCCGCACGGTTTGCCCGTAACCAACACTGGTTTTTTTTTGGCAAAGCAGTGTTACATTGGCTCCAACACTGGTTGCTGTTGAAAATCAACCCGACACGAAACCGACACCGGACGATGTTGCAGGGGCTGCAGATGTGATGTAAAGCTATCTATTTGCTTACAAAAAATTTTAACAACCTTCTTTTATGTTTAAATGCCAGTCACAAGCAATTAGAAAAATCAGAAGTTGCGCCGGTCGCTGTTGAAAATTCAGCCCGACACAAATTCGACACCGGCCGCTGTTGCAGGGGCTGCAGATGTGATGTAAAGCTATCTGTTTGCTTTGGCTTGGCTCCTTAGTGGGTGGATTTGTGGCCCTACTTTGGTATATTTTTTTTTTTTTGGCAAAGCAGTGTTACATTGGCTCGACTAAGCAAACCGCAACCCTACTTCAAAAACTATCCAAGAGGGAATGGGGCAACCTGTTCTCACACCCACCCCACGACACTCTCCCCTTTGAGAGGTGCCGTCACAAGGTCATGCAGATAGCTCCGCGAAGAGCAGCCAATTTTTTTTATTTTTTTTTTTTTTTTTGGCAAAGCAGTGTTACATTGGCTCGACTAAGCAAACCGCAACCCTACTTCAAAAATTATCCAAGAGGGAATGGGGCAACCTGTTCTCACACCCACCCCACGACACTCTCCCCTTTGAGAGGTGCCGTCACAAGGTCATGCAGATAGCTCCGCGAAGAGCAGCCATTGAGGCATCCAGGACCCGACCCGACCAAGTGCCCAGTATCCACTATAACCACAGCCATCCATGGAGTGGCTGCAGTTTGCCACAGGTCATGACTTGCCACTGAAGGCGATGCCCACAACCTGGCTACTGATGATGTTTAGGAGGCGTGCTGTACATGTGACCAATCCTGATATGATATTAGGCAACACATCCATACTGAAAACATACAACACAAAACTAAGCAACAAACCATGCACATTCTTTCAACATGCGCGTGTGCAAATTATGACCACAGCTGTCCATAGATCAACCGCAGTCCGCAGCCAATTTTGAGTATCAGTTTGCAGCGACACCCAACGTCTGGCTGTGCCTTGCATATAATACCCATCGGTGCACATCGCACCATCAAAGCTTCTTAACCACAAATTAATCAGCCATGCTAGCAACACGTCCAGTGTGCGCCTATCCAATATATACCCACCGTCACAAAGAGGCACACACACATACACAGATACACACAGTACATGGGTATCACTATAACCACAGCTGTCGAAGGATCAGATGCAGTTTGCAAACACCCCACACCTCATTACGGGCATCAATATTCACCATTCACATATAGCCCCGGCCCCACCTTGGCATCAGGGGCCCCATGCATATTCATACACCACACTTAAATTGTGCAAAGCAAGAGACCACCCACCTATTAACTCCGTATCATCCTTCCATACCTACACATCCCTGAGGCCTTCCAGCGGGTTGGAATCCACAGGCATGTGGCGCATGACACCATGAGCCGCCAGCAGATACAACTAGAACTGCTGGTGGGCAACCACAGTGTGGGCAGCTGCACTGATGGGGCCATGCTGTCAGCTGTGGGCAGCCTGCCTGCGGACATGCCTAAGAGTGCAGGCACAACACTGGGTCAGGTGCAGCAGCGGTTGACAGGACAGCCAGCACAAGATGGTATTGTGATACCGCCTGCATGGTGGCACACACTGCAGCATGGCACTGCCAGTGTGTGGCAGGTAGATCCACAGCAGCAGTTTGTGCAGCACACAGTGTCAGGAGAAGTGAAGATGTACAAGGTGTCGCAGGAAGGCAGCTTGAAGGAGACAGATGCAGCTCCCATGGACACCGAGGACCTGCAGTGGGTGCCTTGCTGCGTTGTCGATACGGCAGCAGTGCTACACCCTACCTTCTTGCTTGAGCAGCAGCAGCAGCAACAGCAGCAGCAGCAACGTGAACAACAACAGCAGCAACGGCGGCAGCAGCAGCAGCAGGGGCATCAGCAACAGCCACAGCAGCGCCAGCAGCAACAGCAACAGCAGCAGCAGCAGCAGCAAGGGCAACAGCAGCAACGCCTCCAGCAGCAGCAGCAACAGCAGCAGCCCAAGAAGCCATCCTTCTTCTTGGTTGGTGCCTGGTCTGATATAAACGTTGACCCTAGTGTGTGGGGCCTGGGATTCGCTGTTGGGGTGCTGCAGTTTAAGCCAAAGGTGGCAACGCCGCGGTTGCTGCAGCACCATTGCAGTCAGCACCACTGGGAGGGATGGGTGCCTGGCATCGGCATGCGGCCGAGGCTGTGGCGTAACCGCCTGGGCGCAGAGGCGCCGCAAGGTGGTTTGCAGGAGATGGAAGCATCTCTGAAGCGAACGTTTGAGCAGATGCAGCAAGGCAGCGCACCAGGTAACAGCCAGGGAGCCGGCAGCAGCAGTCAGATGTTCAGTGATGCAGCCCTCATGGCAGCATACCATGCGTCGTGGATGGATCCTTCCAGCCCACGACAGCTGCCCAGGCAGCGTGCAGCAGCAGCAGCAGCAGCTGTCACTGTGCAACGGCAGCAACAACAGGCACATCAGCAGCTGATCAGCAGCCCAGCGCACAATGATCTTCTGGACCCTGTGACACAGCACATGGGTAGGGCAGATGGCAGCAGCTACAAGTGGGTAGCAGCGTACAAACGCGCAGGGCACAAGCAGTTGCCACGGCAGTTGAGGGAGTTTGGCTGGCGGCTGCTGCATGCTGGAGTGAAGGTGGGCGCGCGTCGCATGCTGTCAGCAGGCAGGCAGCGGCACGCCAGTTTGTATGCCCAGCGCAGCAGTGTCAGCAGGCAGCACAACTCGAGACACTCTCTCACTTATTCGTGGAGTGTCCAGTGGCAGCAGCAGTGTGGCAGTGGTTCGTGCAGCTGTGGCAGCAAGTGCAGCCGGGAGCTGTCATCCCCATCAGCAGCAACCTGCTGCTGCTGGATGACTTTAGCAGCTGGGCGCCACCGCAGGATAAGCAGTTGATATGGACGTATCTGCGCCTACTGCTGCTGGAGTCCATTTGGGTGGTGCGCAGCAGCAGTTGCAGCAATGGGGGAGCTACCAACAGCACTGCGGATGGCAGCGGCAGCAGTGCGGCAGCAGCTACATCAGTGCAGGGCAGCAGCAGCGCATCATACACAGCTAAGGCTGTAGCATGCAGGTTTCGTTCGGCGCTGCAGCAGCAACTGCAGCGAGAGTGGCATAGAGTGGCAGTAGACATACGGGTAGGGTCAGGTATTTCACTGTCGTGGTTGGGGGGGCGGTCGCCTGTCATCGGCGATGCGGACTTCCAGCGCAAGTGGCGGGGGTTATACAGGCGATCGCGCTGGGGCTATGACGGGCGTTTGTTAGCAAAAGTCTGCACAGCTGACCTGTGAGGGATGTGTAGGTATGGAAGGATGATACGGAGTTAATAGGTGGGTGGTCTCTTGCTTTGCACAATTTAAGTGTGGTGTATGAATATGCATGGGGCCCCTGATGCCAAGGTGGGGCCGGGGCAATATGTGAATGGTGAATATTGATGCCCGTAATGAGGTGTGGGGGTGTTTGCAAACTGCATCTGATCCTTCGACAGCTGTGGTTATAGTGATACCCATGTACTGTGTGTATCTGTGTATGTGTGTGTGCCTCTTTGTGACGGTGGGTATATATTGGATAGGCGCACACTGGACGTGTTGCTAGCATGGCTGATTAATTTGTGGTTAAGAAGCTTTGATGGTGCGATGTGCACCGATGGGTATTATATGCAAGGCACAGCCAGACGTTGGGTGTCGCTGCAAACTGATACTCAAAATTGGCTGCGGACTGCGGTTGATCTATGGACAGCTGTGGTCATAATTTGCACACGCGCATGTTGAAAGAATGTGCATGGTTTGTTGCTTAGTTTTGTGTTGTATGTTTTCAGTATGGATGTGTTGCCTAATATCATATCAGGATTGGTCACATGTACAGCACGCCTCCTAAACATCATCAGTAGCCAGGTTGTGGGCATCGCCTTCAGTGGCAAGTCATGACCTGTGGCAAACTGCAGCCACTCCATGGATGGCTGTGGTTATAGTGGATACTGGGCACTTGGTCGGGTCGGGTCCTGGATGCCTCAATGGCTGCTCTTCGCGGAGCTATCTGCATGACCTTGTGACGGCACCTCTCAAAGGGGAGAGTGTCGTGGGGTGGGTGTGAGAACAGGTTGCCCCATTCCCTCTTGGATAATTTTTGAAGTAGGGTTGCGGTTTGCTTAGTCGAGCCAATGTAACACTGCTTTGCCAAAAAAAAAAAAAAAAAAAA
This sequence comes from Scenedesmus sp. NREL 46B-D3, assembly GCA_014080715.1. NCBI lineage: Eukaryota > Viridiplantae > Chlorophyta > Chlorophyceae > Sphaeropleales > Scenedesmaceae > Scenedesmus > Scenedesmus sp. NREL 46B-D3. Next base: position 5,539 of record JACERP010001305.1, on the reverse strand, counting down.
AAAAAAAAAAAAAACACATCCCTTACAGGTCAGCTGTGCAGACTTTTGCTAACAAACGCCCGTCATAGCCCCAGCGCGATCGCCTGTATAACCCCCGCCACTTGCGCTGGAAGTCCGCATCGCCGATGACAGGCGACCGCCCCCCCAACCACGACAGTGAAATACCTGACCCTACCCGTATGTCTACTGCCACTCTATGCCACTCTCGCTGCAGTTGCTGCTGCAGCGCCGAACGAAACCTGCATGCTACAGCCTTAGCTGTGTATGATGCGCTGCTGCTGCCCTGCACTGATGTAGCTGCTGCCGCACTGCTGCCGCTGCCATCCGCAGTGCTGTTGGTAGCTCCCCCATTGCTGCAACTGCTGCTGCGCACCACCCAAATGGACTCCAGCAGCAGTAGGCGCAGATACGTCCACATCAACTGCTTATCCTGCGGTGGCGCCCAGCTGCTAAAGTCATCCAGCAGCAGCAGGTTGCTGCTGATGGGGATGACAGCTCCCGGCTGCACTTGCTGCCACAGCTGCACGAACCACTGCCACACTGCTGCTGCCACTGGACACTCCACGAATAAGTGAGAGAGTGTCTCGAGTTGTGCTGCCTGCTGACACTGCTGCGCTGGGCATACAAACTGGCGTGCCGCCTGCCTGCCTGCTGACAGCATGCGACGCGCGCCCACCTTCACTCCAGCATGCAGCAGCCGCCAGCCAAACTCCCTCAACTGCCGTGGCAACTGCTTGTGCCCTGCGCGTTTGTACGCTGCTACCCACTTGTAGCTGCTGCCATCTGCCCTACCCATGTGCTGTGTCACAGGGTCCAGAAGATCATTGTGCGCTGGGCTGCTGATCAGCTGCTGATGTGCCTGTTGTTGCTGCCGTTGCACAGTGACAGCTGCTGCTGCTGCTGCTGCACGCTGCCTGGGCAGCTGTCGTGGGCTGGAAGGATCCATCCACGACGCATGGTATGCTGCCATGAGGGCTGCATCACTGAACATCTGACTGCTGCTGCCGGCTCCCTGGCTGTTACCTGGTGCGCTGCCTTGCTGCATCTGCTCAAACGTTCGCTTCAGAGATGCTTCCATCTCCTGCAAACCACCTTGCGGCGCCTCTGCGCCCAGGCGGTTACGCCACAGCCTCGGCCGCATGCCGATGCCAGGCACCCATCCCTCCCAGTGGTGCTGACTGCAATGGTGCTGCAGCAACCGCGGCGTTGCCACCTTTGGCTTAAACTGCAGCACCCCAACAGCGAATCCCAAGCCCCACACACTAGGGTCAACGTTTATATCAGACCAGGCACCAACCAAGAAGAAGGATGGCTTCTTGGGCTGCTGCTGTTGCTGCTGCTGCTGGAGGCGTTGCTGCTGTTGCCCTTGCTGCTGCTGCTGCTGCTGCTGCTGCTGCTGCTGTTGCTGTTGCTGCTGGCGCTGCTGTGGCTGTTGCTGATGCCCCTGCTGCTGCTGCTGCCGCCGTTGCTGCTGCTGTTGTTCACGTTGCTGCTGCTGCTGTTGCTGCTGCCCTACTTTGGTATTTGGTATTTGGTAAAGCTTACACTAGGTTTGAATGCCAGTGACCAGCAGCCAAAAATCCAGAAGCTGCGGCAACCCACGGTTTGCCCGTAACCGACACTAGTCGCTGTTAAAAAAATATCCGACATGAAACCAACACCGGACTCACTCTCTCAATGGATCTTTTTATGGAGCAAGTGCACAGTTATTTAGGTCAGCCCTTGTAACGTTCTTGCTTCAAAAAAAAAAAAAAAAAAAAAAAAAAAAAACCAACACCGGACAATGTTGCAGGGGCTGCAGATGTGATGTAAAGCTATCTATTTGCTTGAAATGATTTTTAAAACCTTCTAATGTGTTTAAATGGCTGTGATAAGTGGTCAAAAAATCAGACGTTGCGCCGGTCGCAGTTGAAAAATCATTATTTTTTTTTTTGAAAAATCATCCCGACACATAATCGACACCGGCCGCTGTTGCAAGGGCTGAAGATGTGATGTAAAGCTATCTGTTTGCTTTGTCTTGAAGCTGACACTAGGTTTAAATGCCAGTGACCAGCAGCCAAAAATCCAGAAGTTGCGCCAGCCCGCACGGTTTGCCCGTAACCAACACTGGTTTTTTTTTTTTGGCAAAGCAGTGTTACATTGGCTCCAACACTGGTTGCTGTTGAAAATCAACCCGACACGAAACCGACACCGGACGATGTTGCAGGGGCTGCAGATGTGATGTAAAGCTATCTATTTGCTTACAAAAAATTTTAACAACCTTCTTTTATGTTTAAATGCCAGTCACAAGCAATCAGAAAAATCAGAAGTTGCACCGGTCGCTGTTGAAAATTCAGCCCGACACAAATTCGACACCGGCCGCTGTTGCAGGGGCTGCAGATGTGATGTAAAGCTATCTGTTTGCTTTGGCTTGGCTCCTTAGTGGGTGGATTTGTGGCCCTACTTTGGTATATTTTTTTTTTTTTGGCAAAGCAGTGTTACATTGGCTCGACTAAGCAAACCGCAACCCTACTTCAAAAATTATCCAAGAGGGAATGGGGCAACCTGTTCTCACACCCACCCCACGACACTCTCCCCTTTGAGAGGTGCCGTCACAAGGTTTTTTTTTTTTTTTTTTTTTTTTTTTTTTTTGGCAAAGCAGTGTTACATTGGCTCGACTAAGCAAACCGCAACCCTACTTCAAAAATTATCCAAGAGGGAATGGGGCAACCTGTTCTCACACCCACCCCACGACACTCTCCCCTTTGAGAGGTGCCGTCACAAGGTCATGCAGATAGCTCCGCGAAGAGCAGCCAATGAGGCATCCAGGACCCGACGTGTGTGTGCCTCTTTGTGACGGTGGGTATATATTGGATAGGCGCACACTGGACGTGTTGCTAGCATGGCTGATTAATTTGTGGTTAAGAAGCTTTGATGGTGCGATGTGCACCGATGGGTATTATATGCAAGGCACAGCCAGACGTTGGGTGTCGCTGCAAACTGATACTCAAAATTGGCTGCGTCTCTTGCTTTGCACAATTTAAGTGTGGTGTATGAATATGCATGGGGCCCCTGATGCCAAGGTGGGGCCGGGGCAATATGTGAATGGTGAATATTGATGCCCGTAATGAGGTGTGGGGGTGTTTGCAAACTGCATCTGATCCTTCGACAGCTGTGGTTATAGTGATACCCATGTACTGTGTGTATCTGTGTATGTGTGTGTGCCTCTTTGTGACGGTGGGTATATATTGGATAGGCGCACACTGGACGTGTTGCTAGCATGGCTGATTAATTTGTGGGTAAGAAGCTTTGATGGTGCGATGTGCACCGATGGGTATTATATGCAAGGCACAGCCAGACGTTGGGTGTCGCTGCAAACTGATACTCAAAATTGGCTGCGGACTGCGGTTGATCTATGGACAGCTGTGGTCATAATTTGCACACGCGCATGTTGAAAGAATGTGCATGGTTTGTTGCTTAGTTTTGTGTTGTATGTTTTCAGTATGGATGTGTTGCCTAATATCATATCAGGATTGGTCACATGTACAGCACGCCTCCTAAACATCATCAGTAGCCAGGTTGTGGGCATCGCCTTCAGTGGCAAGTCATGACCTGTGGCAAACTGCAGCCACTCCATGGATGGCTGTGGTTATAGTGGATACTGGGCACTTGGTCGGGTCGGGTCCTGGATGCCTCAATGGCTGCTCTTCGCGGAGCTATCTGCATGACCTTGTGACGGCACCTCTCAAAGGGGAGAGTATCGTGGGGTGGGTGTGAGAACAGGTTGCCCCATTCCCTCTTGGATAATTTTTGAAGTAGGGTTGCGGTTTGCTTAGTCGAGCCAATGTAACACTGCTTTGCCCAAAAAAAAAAAAAAAAAAAAAAAAAAAAACAGGTCTCTTGTACCAAGAGACGCTGTCACACGATCATGCAGACAGCCCCGTGCGGGGCAGCCCCGAAAGGCATCCAGGACCTGACCGAGTGCCCAGACTCCACTAAAATCACAGTCACGCAATGACGTCCTGTGATGTGTGACAGACCGTGACTGGCCCTTGAAACAAAAGCTGTCCATAATGTAACTGTCAGCTATCAACGCATGGTGCAAACCTCTAAAAGCTGCACTTGTTACGTTATGTATGCATGCGTGTGGGTAGCAGAGTACGATGATGTGTGCAGGCATGTGCAGATAAGTTTGTGTGTGTGGTTTTGTGTGTCTGTGTTGGTGTCATTTTCTACAGAATGCCGCATATCTCATAGGCGCATGTTCGGTCAATAGCAGGATGTGCTTTGCATGAAGTGGAGAGTCTATGAATAGTCAGGGGGTGATTGTCTGTGTCGACAATCCGTCACCTATAAAATTTTTTTTTTTTTTTTTTTTTTTTTTGGCAAAGCAGTGTTACATTGGCTCGACTAAGCAAACCGCAACCCTACTTCAAAAATTATCCAAGAGGGAATGGGGCAACCTGTTCTCACACCCACCCCACGACACTCTCCCCTTTGAGAGGTGCCGTCACAAGGTCATGCAGATAGCTCCGCGAAGAGCAGCCATTGAGGCATCCAGGACCCGACCCGACCAAGTGCCCAGTATCCACTATAACCACAGCCATCCATGGAGTGGCTGCAGTTTTTTTTTTTTTTTTTTTTTTTTTTTTTTTTTTTTTTTTTTTTTTTGGCAAAGCAGTGTTACATTGGCTCGACTAAGCAAACCGCAACCCTACTTCAAAAATTATCCAAGAGGGAATGGGGCAACCTGTTCTCACACCCACCCCACGACACTCTCCCTTTGAGAGGTGCCGTCACAAGGTCATGCAGATAGCTCCGCGAAGAGCAGCCATTGAGGCATCCAGGACCCGACCCGACCAAGTGCCCAGTATCCACTATAACCACAGCCATCCATGGAGTGGCTGCAGTTTGCCACAGGTCATGACTTGCCTCTGAAGGCGATGCCCACAACCTGGCTACTGATGATGTTTAGGAGGCGTGCTGTACATGTGACCAATCCTGATATGATATTAGGCAACACATCCATACTGAAAACATACAACACAAACTAAGCAACAAACCATGCACATTCTTTCAACATGCGCGTGTGCAAATTATGACCACAGCTGTCCATAGATCAACCGCAGTCCGCAGCCAATTTTGAGTATCAGTTTGCAGCGACACCCAACGTCTGGCTGTGCCTTGCATATTTTTTTTTTTTTTTTTTTTGGCAAAGCAGTGTTACTTTGGCTCGACTAAGCAAACCGCAACCCTACTTCAAAAAATTATCCAAGAGGGAATGGGGCAACCTGTTCTCACACCCACCCCACGACACTCTCCCCTTTGAGAGGTGCCGTCACAAGGTCATGCAGATAGCTCCGCGAAGAGCAGCCATTGAGGCATCCAGGACCCGACCCGACCAAGTGCCCAGTATCCACTATAACCACAGCCATCCATGGAGTGGCTGCAGTTTGCCACAGGTCATGACTTGCCTCTGAAGGCGATGCCCACAACCTGGCTACTGATGATGTTTAGGAGGCGTGCTGTACATGTGACCAATCCTGATATGATATTAGGC
>JACERP010001304.1:0-23127 GCA_014080715.1 Scenedesmus sp. NREL 46B-D3 | reverse complement strand
CTGTCCACGTTCGCGCTCAAATCTTTGTGTGGCGGACGAGACATCCAATGCACAGCCTGCCCGCCACATAGCCTCAAACACCGCCGCTCACGTTCTCCTCGATGAAGTTGAGGCAACCGTCCATGGGCACAAAGGCAGCAATCTTCTTGCCGTTCTTGATCAGCTGCACACGAGCGCACTTGCGGATAGCGGAGTTGGGCTGCTTGGCCTCAATGCCGCTGAAAGGGGCAAGGCATGGGCGCGGGGCAGCGACACAGAGTAAATCAAGCAGCATGCGGGTCAGCAGTGGAGGAGCATGCAGCGAATATGATGTGGTGCAGCAGTAGTTTGCATGACAATAAGGTTGAGGAATCCTGCGGGCGTCCATGCTTTGAGGTGCTGAAGCACATGTTCACTCAGCACCTCACAAGACTGGACCGCTCCAGCTCCAGCCCTTGTCATTACACCTAGCAGCTTTTGCCCTTTCGCAGCACACACTGCCCAAAGCGCTGCTGCTGCCAAAGCCGCTACGCAAGCCATCGCATCCCAGTACCACTGCAGGCTGTGCATGCTCCTGCTCCTGCAGCAGCGCTGCAGCAGCATAGTGCAGAAGACTGCGTTCAGCACCACCCGTCTCAGATATCCTCGCCCTGGGCTGCATTTCTGAGAAAGCCCCGCTCGCTGCCCTGCCGAGTGGCGCAGATTGCTGCCAGCAGCTCCATGCGGGCTTGCGTCTTTGCTCCAGCTCTGCTGCATGCTATGTGCTGATGCTGTAAGGGTGCCGCTACTGCTGGCTGTGCGCTGCTGCTCACATCTTCTCCAGCACGATGCCCTTTGCGTGAGAGGCGCCTGCGAAGGGCTTCTTCCACTCGCTGCCCAAGTGGGACTTCTTGTAGTCCTTGTCTGAGCCGAGCAACAGCAGGGTGTTTTGCAGGACAGCATGACGTGAGCGCGACTTATGTACTAGCTGTTGCAGCACTGAACGCTTGATGAGCTGGCAGCCGCAGCGGTGCTGATGTGTGCTGGCACCAGAGCCACAGCTGGCTGTGCAACATGGCTGTGCAAGCCAGGGCTGCTTGAAGCACCAACGCTGAAACACGAAAGCAGCGGGCCTCTGCACTGCTTGTCATTGCTGCGCATGTGCAAGCCCTAGCCGCTGACCGGCGCAGGCAGTGCGCCGATCTCTGCCGCTGCGTGGTGCTGTGATGCTGCTGCAATGTGACTGCTCTCCTTCGCCAGCACCCAGCACCGCTGATGCAGCATGAGCAGCGCACCTGCCCAACGCTGGTTCCTCCTGTGGATCTGGAGCTTGCGCCCCGCTCCCATACCACGGGTCTTACTGCAAGGGACACAGCAGCAGCACAAGCACACCACATCAACATGCACATCATACAAGCTCCACGTGCCCACACCACAGTTCACCACAGGGTGCTGCTGCTGCTACCCAGCTACACGTAGCAGCTGCATGGCTGCTACATGCGGAAATCAACCTCCCTGTGCTGCAAAACCTGAGCGCAGGTGCACACAGCTCGAGTTGTGAACGAGGTGGCAGGTGCTGCTGCTGCTAGGTCTGCAGCTGGTCATCCTGATGATGGTGGTTGCGCGCCGTGCGGTCGTGTAATACAACATATTCAATGTTGAGAAGATCGACCATGGAGCACGCAAAGGCTGCTGCACCTGCTGCTGCCACCCACTGCCGACTGACGGCTCTCTGCGCTGCTGGTGCACTACTCACCCCATCTTGTCTGCTTTGTTGGACTCACAGGAGGGGGTCCAGGGAAAAGGACGGTCTGCACAAGCTGCAGACTGAAGAGAGAGAAGCGAAAACTAAACCCTTGGCTGGTGGGCGTGTCATTGAGCGCACCAGGACAAGTACACCGTGGCTAGCCACAGAGAAACAAATTGTCGTTGCTTGCTCGACACAGCAAATTGATTGCAGCTGTCTGTGCCAAATGGTGCTCCATCATTGTTGCTGTCATCAGGCTGAGACATGTCTGTGCAGGCTTGTCACGCTGCCTACGGGCGGTAGTCTCACAAGCATGGGGGTTCGAACAAGCATAAGCGCGGAAGGGGGGGTGTTAGGACTCCGAGTGGATTTGGACAGTTGTCAGTGCTGGTGCCTCTGATGTACAGCCTAGTTGTACCAGGGATCGACAAGAAATGTACGGCTGCCAGTGCTGGTGCCTCTGGTGTGATCAGCAGCAGCACTTTAACCTAGGCGGCCCCTGACGTAAAGCCTGGTTCGACCAGGGAACTGATCAGAAATGTACAGAGGGCCATTGGCCAATGCCATTAGGACAAACCACACAAGCCAGCATCCCACAACCACAAACAATGGTAGATGCGTACGTACGCAGATGTACAGATGTAATCATAAGCTGTTGCACATATCTAGATTATACGAACGGCCCGCTACCAGGCGCCATGGTCTGGCAAAAGCAGCGATCGTGCACTGATTGCAGCAACACTGCAGCCGGCGAGTTCCCATTTGTGGGAGGACACGGCACTAGCATGCAGTACACTTCAGCCCAACCCCCCGCATGAAAGCCAATGACTGCTGCTGCTGATGCATGTGCAAACAGCACTGCTGAGCAGCTGCTGTAGTGTGCACGTCTGATGCTCATGACTGCTGTATTGCCAAGGGATGCAGTGACCACACACTGAAGTCACAGGGTATCAGAGCCTTCAAGCCCTAAGGGTGCAAGCAACCATCAGAGCCCGCCGCCTGTGGCACAAGGAACCCCAAGTTGAAACCACCTGCCGACTCTGCATTGCTGTACATAACACCGTACACTACACAACAGAGAGCCTTGCAGCGCACATTCCGCCAAATTACGTGAACTGCATCATAATGGCACTGCATAGTGCTCTGATGAGGAGCACACCGCACATCCACAAGCTATGACTGAGGAGCATGCTCATACTGGCAGTGCACCTGCTGTGCAGGCTGCAACGCTGCCCTGCTGTCTAGCATCCAACGAGGCTCCTGTTGCAGCGGCACCATGCCCTGTGCATTTCAGCACACCAGCAACTTGAATAACGCCTCATCAGCAGCCAATGAATGATCAATAACCCACCGCAAATGAAACATACCAACACCAAATTGCCGTAACTGCCGGGTGCGTCAGGGGCCTGCTAACAACAAGCGGCTGCAAACCCGCCGTTGAAGACAGCATTCCATGCCTGCCCTTCTGAGTCCACTTGGGAAGGCAAACGAATGTCTTCAGTAGCCCGGCACACAAGGCCAGCGCCAACACGCCGGATAGGGCACGTGCACGTGTACCAGTTGCCCCCACCTTTCACACATCCACAACAGCTTGCCGCCTCACGGTTCCTGCGCAGGCCGCTGCTCAGCGGCTGCTGTTATGCAGCAGCGTTCACGCCTTCATCTGCCGCTCCAGCACCTACAGCAGCGCCAGCGTCGCCGCCGCCTTGCTGCTGCTGCTGCTGCTCGCGCGCCTCACGAGCCATCATCTCTTGTGCTGCGGCAAACACAGCCGCATCCTCAGCGTTGTAGTTCCAGCCAGGCAGCAGCGAGGTGATGAAGCTCAGCAGCACAGCCAGCACCTCACGCACCATGCCCTGCTGCAGCCAAGCTGGCACACCAGGCTGCAGTGGTGCGCCATTGGCGCCAACGCCCACAGCAGCAGCAGCAGGAGCAGCAGCAGGGGCACCTGCAGGTGCACCTGCAGGATTAAGAGGGTGCGCAGCAGCTGCTGCTTCTGCACCCACACCCGCACCAGCTGCTGCTGCTGGGGCTGCAGATGCGGCTGCACCGCCAATTGGTGGCTGCTGCTGCTGCTGCTGCTGCTGCTGCTGCTGCCCTGCTCCTGCCTCGGCTCCTGCTGCAGCAGCTTGCCCTTGCTGCTGCTGCTGCCCCTGCGCTGCCTGCTGCGCCTGCCGGTGCTGCTGTGCCGCCTGCTGCCTGCGCAGCTGCATCTCTGCCAGCTGCTCTGGCCTGGGTGGCAATGCAAGGGACAGGATGAACTGCCTGAATGGAGCCCACAGCGCAGTCGCGTACAGGATGACAGATCCTGCAAGCAGGATGCACAGCCGGGGCCAGGTGCAGTGCTGGTACAGCACCATCCCAAACACGAGCATCTGCAGCAGCGTACGCATGCTGATGCGGAATGTGATCGTGCGCGTGCGGTAGCGCCTGTGCCCGTGCCCATGTGCATGCGGGCCGCCAGCTGCCACCTGCTGACCCGGGCCCGCTCCCGCTGCCGCTGCGGCTGCCGCTGCTGCTGCTGCGGCCGCCTGCTCCGCCCGCTGTGCTGCTGCGGGTGGGCCCCGTGCTGCAATGTACAGACCATGCGGGAAGCGCTGCCGCAGCCCAATGCGGCCTGCTGGAACCGCAGGTGCCGCAGCTGCTGCCGCTGCTTGAGTCTGCTGTGCTGCCTGCTGCACCGCTGCTGGGTGTGCAGCTGCCAAGTGCGCTGGCAGGCCCAGCAGTGGCATAGCAAACTGAGCAGGAATCGCAAAGGATGCCGGCGCTGCGCCTAGCTGCATGTGCTGGCCATGGTGTGCGGTCGCGGCTGCAGCAGCTGCGACTGCTGCTGCCTGCTGATACGCTGCTGGGTAATACAGCAGCGCAGGTGTCAGCGGCGCTGGCATTGGCAGCATGACCGGGGCGCTGCCACTACTTGCTGCTGTTGTGGTTGGCGAGCCACTGCCGCTACTGCTGCTGCTGCTGCTGGCTGCAGTGGGTGCTGTGCCTGCCTGCAGCTCCATCTGGTGCCGCATGCTCTGCAGTGCAGCTGTGTATGCTGCCTGGTACGCTGCTGCCATCACGGTGTTGTTCATGACAGGGTTCATGTTCATTGGGTTCAGGTACATGTAAGGCATGCCAGAGCCCGAGGAGGAAGCTGCCATGGGGGGCACGAAAGTGCTGCTAGGAGGCGCGCCAACCCCTGCTGCTGCCCCGCTGCTGCTGCTTGCTCCACCTGCACTGCCGCTGCTGCTTGCACCAAACGCTACAGCTTGAGGAACTGCAGGGATGCTGGCTGCTTGGGCTTCGGCAGCGCTAGGAGGCACAGCTGTGCTTGGTGCGTTGCTTGAGGTTGCTGCGCTGTTGCTGCTGGATGCACCAGCAGCCTCCTGACTGACCCCTGGCGGAGGTACAGACAGCTGTGCTGCTGGCACACTGCTGCCATTACTGGCTGTCCCATTGCTGGCAGCAAACATAGCTGCAGGAAAGGGCTGCACAGCTGGACTTGGGGTGCCGGGCTGCGGGGCTGCTGCTGCACTTGGAGAATGCGCTGCTGCTGCTGCTACTGCTGATGCTGCGCCTGAGTTGCTGCTGCTGCTGCGGCCTGGTGCCGCAACAGGCTTGCCAAGAGTACGCACCACCAGGTGCAAGCTGTGAGGAGCGCCACATTCCATGGGCTGCAGGGCACCATAGGCAGCCACGGACAGCAACAGATTCTCAAGTCAAACCCTGAGTGCGCTGGTATGCAGACTGATGCAAATGGCACGGCACACACCAGCAAGAGACGCACTGGCAGCAGCAGACATATACCTTCAAGGAGAGCAGCATCGTCATGCTCACCTTGACCAAATCCTTGACCAGCAAACTCGTGTCCTTGAGTACCTTGCCAGCATAGATGAGCTGCAGGGACAGCACAGGATCAGTTGTGTGCCCATATTGCAGAGGGAGGGCCAGTCGTTGCCGTTGCTGCCTCAAACTCACCGTTTGAGTGCTGGGGCTGGGTTTACCGTCATACTGCTCAGAAATAAGCTTCTGTATGTCCGCGATGGACGCCCCTGCTGGAACGCTGAGCCGGAAGGACTCGCTGTCGTGCTTTGATGGGTTCCTGATGACGAAGGTGAGCTCGCTAGCGTCATGATCCGCCATCGTAAAGCTGTTTTATGCTTGTGGGCTGCAACGAATCTGCCCCAGGCCAGCACTGAAGGATGCCAAAAGTCCCTCCTGCAGGTGGGCTGTGTCAGGCTGAATCGATCGGACTAAAACTTCTTACTAGTTTCAAAGCGAAACACACGCCCACCAGCCAGGAAATGGAGAACAAGCTCCGCTGTCAACCTCTCTCGGTCTAGGTCTTTCTGTGGAGCTTCTGCGGCTTGTCCCATGCCCCTCAAATAGTGCCATGCCTCGAATGCCGCGTCGTATTTTTATTGGATTGCAAGATCGTATGCTCTTCCGCAGTTGCCGGTGATCTGCAGTGTGCCAAGCAGCAGCTCCTGTTTGAACAGCGTTCTACGTGTGGTTGCTACGTCAAACCCCTTCCAACTCTTGTACAATGGCTTTGAGGCGCCTGCTGGCATCCCTGACGGCGCGGACATGCAGCAGTAGCAGCAGCTGCGTAGTAGCAGAAGCGCGCTGCATGGCAACAGTGAGGCCTTGAAGGATGATGTCAGGAGTTGATAGCCGCAGTCACTGCTCACCAAGTTTGTCGCCAGTGACTATTCTTCCTGTACTCTTGCAGGTGACATGCAAGGCCTGGCATCAACCCCCAAGCAGCCGCAGCGCCCATTGGCGCAGTCAGTTACAGCATAGCAGCGGCCCCGCACAGCTACACCAGCAGCATCAACTGCCGTTGGCAATGCAGGCTTGGCAGCAAGGTATGAAAATGCCGGTGATTGCTGCCAATGCACCTGGCCCTGCAAGCCACAGTGGGAGCTACGATGATTCTTTGGTTTTGGTCATGCTTGTGGGAGCTGTGTATGGCAACGAACGGGGCTGCGTCTGCTGTCATGCAGCTGGTGAAGCCTGTTGCTTTCATCTGCTGGGGTGCTATGCTGCGCCCTGTTGTGTGGTCTGTCTCGCAGGGGGCCAGCAGCGCGGCATGTTCATCCAAACGCAGCCCACACCCAACCCTCAGAGCCTTATGTTCCTTCCTGGCAGGCAGGTCATGGAGGTGCGCCAGCAGCAGCAGCAGCAGAAGCAGCAGCGGCAGAAGCAGCGGCAGCGGCAGGCAGGCAGGCAGTGCCTATGTTGAAAACTGCAAGCAGTGCTGCATAGCAGAACACCATCCGTAGCCATGTATGTTGAAAACTGCATGTAAGGCACATTGCTGCTTATGTTCAGATGTATCATCTAGAAGCAGTAGCCAGCAGATAGACAGCAAGTGAGGTTTCTGTGTGCGTCACATGCACCGCTGTGGTATGCATAGCAGCTGAGCACTGCTGTGACAGCACTGCATTGTGGATGATCATCCACACCCAACACATGTGATAAGTCTGCTGGAGCCAGCAACACCAACCATTTTGCTGACCAGTTGCGCAGTACAGCGCTGCTGTTGAGCACATGCTGCTGCATAGGAAGTGTACTTGAACCCACCCTTTTTGCTGTGTGGGGTGCGTCCGCGCTGTACTCTGCACTGGTCTGCTTGGACAGAGCGGCAGCTTTGAATTCTCCAATGCGCGGGCAGCCATGGCGTCACCCCTGGCCAAAAAGCTGTTCATGGTTGATGGTGTCACCGGTGAGGCCCAGGAATGAGGCGCAAGCAGTTTAGGGGTACCATGTGCGCCCCCTTAAACTGGGTTGGGACACTCACATGACACGACAGCACCGGGTCATGTGCACACCATCACGTGTGTGTTGCTCGGCACGGCACCAGCCTGTGGGAGCCTGCCTGCCACGCACTGTTGGTGTGTTGCCAGGTCAGCTTGCTGGCAGCTGATGAGGGCAGCTGGTGCCGACAGCTGGCCAGCCAGGTGCATGCCCGGCAGCGACAGCGCCTCACAGCAAGGGGCCTTTCTGCTGCGCCGCTGCCCAGTGACAGCCCCGTGTTGTGCAAGCAGTCATTTTTTTGACTCAGGCACGTCCTCAAGTCGGGCATGCACCACAGGCTGTCTTGCTCGTACTGCTGCGGCTGCTGCTGGGCTGTGCCTCGCTTGCAGGCGTGTTCTTCGGCAGCGACTTTGTGACCATCACCAAGGACGACGACTACAACTGGCCCGTGCTGAAGCCTGACGTGTTTGCCGCCATCATGGACCACTTCAGCAGCGGGGAGCCCCTCTTCACTGACAAGGACACACTGGCGGCGTCGGACACAGCCATACACGAGGACGATGATGAGGTGAGGGGCCCGGCTGCAGCTGCACTGGTGCTGTTGTTACGAGCTGCTCAAACAATACTGGCCGCAGGAGCAGGATATGTGCCATGCCCATGCATGCATACTTGCCACCTGTGCTGCAGACAGGCCCACTACCACATAACAGGCATTTCATACTGCCGCATGTTGTGTTGGCTTGGTGTGGCGGTGCTCAAGCAAGTGCTGAGCACGTCCATCAGGCGGAACAGAACCAACAGCACTACGTGCATCTTCAGCCCTCAACTGAAGATTCACACACGAACGCAACCAAGTCTGCCCATGCTCGCCATGTCGCGGCCTTGCTGCTGCCTGCCAGATTGTGGCGATGATCAAGGAGCTGCTGGAGACGCGCATCCGGCCTGCAGTGCAGGAGGATGGCGGCGACATCGTGTACCGCGGCTTTGACCAAGACAGCGGCACAGTCACCCTCAAGATGATGGTGCGCGCGGCGACGCGGCCAGAGATTGTTCATGCAGTTGGGACGCAGGCATCTGCTGGTCCCGCATGTCACCTCTCATCACAACGTTGCTCACGAGGCCACAGCATCATGCGTCAGCACCGTGGCTAGCTGCCGCTACGCTGATGGGAAATGCTGCACTGGTTCAAAGCATCAGGCCAAGATGTGCTGTTGTTGCAGGCAGTGGTTGATTCTTGCGCAGAGCACAGCTGATGCTGCAGTGCTGCGGCACTGGTGGCAGCTGACAGCAGCACATCACCCGCAGGCTGTTTCGTGTTGCACGTCGCCACCATGCACGTTGCCATCTGCTGCAGCTCCACCGGCGAGCTGCCTGTGGCTGTGCCCGTGCTTTGTCTTGCTTCTGCAGGGTGCCTGCAGCGGCTGCCCCTCCTCCAGCGTCACGCTGAAGAGCGGCATTGAAAACATGCTCATGCACTACATCCCAGAGGTCAAGCAGGTGGTTGAGGTGAGCCGCAGGTCCATGCGGGGCGGGGCGACAGCGTGTTGGTGGTCGGCTGCTGCACCTGCCTGTCACATGATGAAATGCATGGTGTCACGACGCGTGCATCGTGCACATGTTGCACTTTGAACACGTCAGCGCTCTTGTCCCAGGCAAGCGCAGCTGGTTGACGCGCCTAGTAAGCTGCGTTGAGGTGACACGTATCCCGGCGGGCTCTGCAGCACAAGCAGCAATGAAGCAGCGCAGCAGTGGCAGTGGCGTGTCGGTGCACCAAGCGCGTGCTGCTGCTGTGGCTGCCGCACCTGGTGCTGCCAGGCGCCTCCCGACGAGGCCGAGGAGGAGGCCCTCAAGGCGTTCGACCAGCTGGAGAAGCAGCTTGGGGAGCAGCAGCAGCAGCAGCATTGATCAGCATCAACGCAGCGCTGAGGCAGTGTCCTCAGCTCTTGTAACCTATTTCGTCCCGCATGGCGAGCCTGTGCAGCTGCTGGTTTGGGGCTGCGTGACAAGCAGGTGCATTGCAAGGGCGTGCACGCCACAGCCACCAGCAGGGCACACGTGCGGTGTGCGCGGCCGGTGCTTGATGTGCGGCTGCCTGCCTGCCCTGGCCGTGGTCTGGTGCCTGCAGGAGTCTGCCGGCGATGCAGAAGATGGCACTGACAGCAGCGGCAGCAAGCAGGCCAGCATGGAGAGCTTGCTGTCCAACTAGCCTTGGTCCTTGAATCAGAAGCGGCAGTAGGGCATGTTGCTGCAGTGTGTGGCTGGGTGAGGTGCAGTTGCGTGGCGGTTGTGTTGGCCTGCTGTCGCAGTTGTATGAGCAGGTCGGAGGCCCCCAGGGTCCCTGGCCATTGGGATGAATGCGGAGTTGCATTGTTGGTTACCACCTGCTGTTACCTGCAGACATGCTGAGCTGGTGGGTCTGAAAGCTGCTCCTGAGCTAGTTCGTTCATTAGCTGTTGGGGTCACTGTCTGACACGCAGCTGCTCTACCCTGGCGTGTACTTGGTCAGTCTTCTTGCATGCAACAAGCAGCAGCACTGGTAACGTAGCAGGGAGAGGCAGAGCCTCCTCATGCAAGCATGCTTGCGCAACGCTGCAGCGTTGAAGCAATACAATACAATACAATACATCTTAGGATTGAAACCTGACCTCAGGCACTAGCCCAGCGAAGCAGCTGGCTTCATGAACACAGCTTTTTTGTGGGTGCTGAATGCAAGATGCATGCACATACAGGTTGTAGTACGTTGTACAGCACGTGCCGTGGCGAGAGGTTTGCCAGATGTAATCATCACCATTTCTGTTTGGTAGTTGGTTGGCATCATTATCATCATATTACCCATTCAAGCCATAGCATCAGCGCCAGTAGTTGGTTGGCATGTGCTTGCACACAGCTGATCATGAAGGCTGCAGAAAAAGGCTATTGCATGCTGTGTCAGCAATTCAGTTGCTGGCAGGAACACTCAATTTGCGCAGACTCTGCACTGGCAGAGCAGGGCTGCATGCATGTCTTGCAAATGCAAACACTCAGCTCCGTTTCTTGATGCTTCATTGCTCTGTGGTGCTCTGCGAATTTTGATCTCTTGGTAACCTTTACCAATACCAAAGTAGGGCCACTGGCCCACCCGCACAGGAGCCAAACAAGGCTCATGGGGTTTACAAGGCGGCATTTGTTGCTTGTGCCTCAGGCAGGAAGTTCTCGAGAACTCCTTCCTGAGCTCAGGCAGGAAGTTCCTCATCACAGCATGCATGTACAGGCACATGTGCTAGAGTCTGGAGAACATGTGTACACGGCTGTGACGTGCAGAACACTATTAATACTCCGTGCTAGCAGTCAAGCCAAAAATTACACTATGCAACTTGTAAGCAGGAGTGCGCTGTGAGAGTATTCAGTCCACCCGCATGCAAGCAAACATTGCTGCTTGTAACAGTGCATGGGTGTAGTTGAGGGTGGTGTGCTTGCGCTAAATCGTGCTGTCTTTTATGAAATTACACACTCAAGCAGGTAGTCCATCTCACACGGCGGCTCTCAGCAGCCGCTGTTTGGGGTTCTATCTGTACACGTTGGGCACATCTGCCCTGGTAGCCACCCCCGTACCGTACATTAAGTTATTGTTGAAAAAGCTTTAGCAGCCATTTTTGTCCGGTAGCCTTTGCCGAAACTGATCCCGGCACCCGCGGGAAAGAGTTCACGTAACGATATTCGTAGTGAGCTACGCATGATAATGGTCAGCCTTGATCGTCTGCTAGGTCGCACCACCTTATAACTTTAGACTGCACTTGCAGACACGAAAATGGGGGGGTGGTGGCCAATGTGGCGCGCCGGCCAAGATTATATTTGAAACGACTTTAAAGCTTCCCGGCAGAACACACCAATCATGTTGCGCGTTGCCCCACAGCACTTAGCTGCCCTTCCTCCAACTTTAATTTAGCGTGTCGCGTTAGTTCACCGAAGCATTCACAGTGCAGCTTGCAGTCCTGCAAACCCATTTGCCTCTGTGTGCCGGACCTCAGGAAGAGGTAGGGAATTAAACTCTGCCAAAGGAGAACACAGCATTTTGATGCCTAGGCATGGTGGCAGCAGCGTTGCACCTGCGCCTGTAGCAGGTCGCCAGGTCGCGGTGCCTGCCACACATCCCTGCCTCACCATGCCGGGGCCAAGGCTGAGCGCATGTGTTGTGCTGGTCGCATCTGTAATTGAGTGACAGCACAGGGCAGCCGGTCCCCTCCTTTTGCCTTGTGTGCACACTGAGCAGCTGCACTCCTGGTGCCTCCTGTGCGCTGTACCGCCATCCAAACATCACGGCTTGACTGTGTGCCTCTGCCTTGCCACGCCTCCTGCAGACCACACATGACGAAGCAGAACACTCTCTTGGCAGTGGCCTGCCTGCTGGCTGCCGCTGCATTGGTCAGCGCTGACAGCTGCCGCCCACCAACAGGCACCTGCCCTCCAAACACAGCGTACAAAGTGACAGGCAGGGGCAGAACCAAGACTGGCGCATGTGTGGAATGCCCAGCAGGCCAGTTCATTGCTGAGCAGGTGCGTGATGCTGCATTGTCCCCCTGTAGCTGTACGTGTACTTGCACCTGTACTTGCACCTGTACTTGTACCATTCGTGGACTCGGCCGTGCTCAGCTTGCGCCTGCACACTGATACTCCAAGCGTTAAACCACAACCAGTGGTGCGTTTTGGCACCGCTGTGTTGCAGTGTGTTGCCGGGGTTGTTTCGTTGCTCACATTTGCCTAGTGTATGCGCAAATCGGCACACAATCCACGTGCTGTAGATGCCTGGCCCACCAACTTGTTTGCTTGCTGCTGTTCAGGGCTCATGCTGCAAGCGCTGCAAGGGCGTGATCTACACTGACTCTGAAGGCGCCGTTTCATGCGTAGAGTGAGCAGACACCTTTCTTTTTGTGCGTCACAATGTTTTCTTTGCCTTGCTTTGCACATACTGGCTTACACTGTCAGGTGTTGCATACCTGATTGACAAAGAGTAGTTTGCGTGCTTCTTTCGTGCATGCAAGCAGAACGTATGGCTGAGTTCAGTCTTACCTGTTCATCAAAGCAAGCAAACAGTAGTGGTGTTCACTGCAACACAACTCCTCTACCATACGAATGCTCTCCAAGAAGGAATAGCAGTGCGCCAGGCTTGCTTATCCCTGACTCTCATGCCATGCCGTTGCTGCCACCGCTCGTCCCGCAGGTGTCCCTCTGGATCCTCCACCTACCCTCGGCCCAAGTCTCAGCCCCGCCAGCCAGCCACAACCTGCATGTGCTCAGCAGGCTACCAGGCCACAGGCACCTCTGACATCACAGGGGTAACAGGTATGTACCATCTTCCACCCGACACGGACCTCTGCCAGATGGTGATTGACGTGGTGTGCGTGTGCGTGCTGGCATGGCATGGCGACTGGCATCCTGGGTGCAGCTTTTGTGCAGTGATGTGGAGGTTGCGCGTCAGGCCATGCCAGCTTCATGTGCATCACCAAAGTGGCAGGGGTTGTGGCGTGCTCCTGACAACCGCTCATTTCCCGCATCTGCTGCCAGGTTGTGCCAAGTGCCCGCCCGGCACGTACAACGCCGCGGCCAGCTCCTCCCAAGAGGCCTGCCAGCCCTGCCCTGACAACTCGGTGGCCCCCAAGAGCGGCACCAAGGTCTGCAAAGCTTGCGAGAACAACTCAGTTGCCGACGAGGCCAGCCAAACCTGCATGTGCCCTGCACACTTCTATGTGCAGAAGAGCCAAGGCCCGGGCAAGGGCAGGGGCAGGGGCAGGGGCAAGAGCAAGGCTGACGGCAGGCGCCTGCAGGCGTCACCCGCATCCGCAAAAGCTGCTGCCAGCGACGACGACGACAAAAAGGTACCTTCCTGCACGCCATGGTGAGTGTCTGCGGTGGCAGGAAGTGGCATTATGGGCCCTGTCGCAGCCGCTGCCACCTGCATATCATCTGGGACGAGCAGGGAGGTTGCGCGCTGACTGCAATCAGGCCGGCACAACTGTGCAACAAATCCCCATTGAGCAGCACCATCCAAACGCCCTCATTGGCAACCTACTGAAGCGCACACTGCTGTCCCCGCCTTCCTGCAGTGCGTCAGACACCCAGAACAGCCAGCTCAACACCTGGCCCGTCTGCTGTGAGGCTGGTCAGGCCTACAACGCCAGCACCAAGACGTGCGAGACAGCCGGCTGCAGCGATGGCGCCGAGCTCATCGACGGCAGCTGCGTCTGCGCCGGTGGAACTGCACTGTACGTCGACGGCTTCTGCGAGTGCAATGATGGTGCTGAATGGGACTCCACCGAAAAGACATGCAGCTGCGGTGGTGGCGCAGAATACCTGGCTGCAAGCAGCGAGGCATCGCCCGATGCCGGCATGCCTGTGTGCACGTGCGCTGACGGCGCTGCTTGGATGGGGGCGGCGATTGGATGCGATTGCGGCGACGTGCCGAATGTCATCTGGTGAGCTGGCAACAGCGGGGCTGTCAGGACCTGCTGAGTGACTTGGCAGCCTGACGACGTTGCCTTGCATCGCATCTTGCTCAATGCAGTTCATCGTGGATTGTGCACGTGCACTTGGTGTACCTGTCTGTGCTGCCAACCTTATTGCACCAAGGCCTGGCTTGTGACCAAGTTGAAATTGCACACGTGAATGAGCTGGCAACAGACACCCCAGCCGTATCCAAATCGTCCATGCATTCATTATGTTTCTGCTTACAGATGACAAGTTCTTTGCTGCTGCTGCTGCTGCGTGTTGGTGTTTCATTTGCAGGAATTCCGAACAGAAGACGTGCAACTGCCCATCGGGCGCCACATGGAACAAAGATGGTGGCGAGTGCGATTGCCCAGACTCTGCCACATGGAATGGTGAGACCGGCGAGTGCGTAGAAGAGCAGCCTTAGCGTCACAAGTCACCAGCAGGAACTGCTGCTCGCTGGTTTTTTTCAACAGGCGCGCCAACCTTGGGGATGGTTGAGTAGGTGGCAGTGCACACGCCACATGTGACTTACCCAAGTTGAACATGTCCGGGATGGTGACAGCACGTTGCTGTGTTATCCGTTTTAAAAGACGATTCTGTCGGGACGACAGGTTATTAAATCCTTGTCGGTCATTTCTTGTGAGGGTGCACTGCAATGCTGGCTGTTGTTGGTTCAAAATGTTTACCACTGAAGATGGTGCAACTGCAGAAGGCATCAGAGTCCTGCTTTAATTACTTGATTCTTGTGCTGCTCGGAGCAAGTTGCTGCAGCGTTCGGCTCTGCAGCCGGCGGCTGCATAGCTTTGCACAGCAGGTCTACATTGCGTACACATTTAATGCTTTGGATGCTACTGCCTGCCCCCAGCAACCAACCATTGATGTGTTACAGCAGCAAGCGTACTCTTTTGTAGTTTGGATGCTACTGCCGGGCCCCAGCAACCATTCATTGATCAGTTACAGCAGCAACTGTTTGGACTAGAGCAATGCAGCACTTAAGCATTGCGAACACACCAAATGGGTGTGCTCTCCTGCCTTGAAATCAGCAGTTCCTCGTGCGACTGCATCTTGCTGCACCATGTGCAGTTGCCGGGCTGAGCAGCGACTAGTGATCACCTGCATTGCTTGAGACTGATACAGCATGGCTTGGTGACTGATATTATGCTTCAGAGGCTCTGTGTAGCGTACGTGCATCCTCTCAGGACTTGGTCCTGCGGAACCCAATGGCAGTCGCCAACATGTCTTGTGCATTTGCACAACTGCTGGTTGTGTCCGTGAAACCATTGATGATGCCTTTGTGCCTGTTACTAGCGTAACTGTCTGCCAGCTTGTGACACTTGTAGTGCTTTTTTGCATGTAAGCAACTTTAGGTACATGCCAAGATCAGGCCCATAATCAGCTTGATTAGGTAGTTTGTGCATGATGGCACCAAGAGTGTACCTGGAAACATTTTGGCGGACTGCCAGCTGTGCTTGCATACGTATAGTAGGCAGGAGAGTGTATGCTGTGCTGGCTTTGTCCGCTTCAGTGCTGCAGCTTAAGCTGCCAAGCTTGGCAACAATTTGCTTTGGGCAGTAGTTAACTCCTAGGTTGCACAATGCTAGCACTGGCTCAGCTGCATGCGCAGGATTCAGGGCGTGAAAGAAAAGCACACCCTCGCTACAGCGCCTCACAGGTATAATCTGTAGCGTCATGGTGTCAAGGGCAGCTGATGTTGTGCTGGCGGTGGTGAGCATGGTATGCATACCTCATATGGGCTACTGTTGTGTGGCTTGCTTTTGTGTAATGTCCAGAGGATACTATGGGCCTTGCAACAGTAAACTGCCATGGCAGGGGTGGTATCTTTGGATTGTAGCGGCATCGCAGACTAGATGGCGCTGCCCAAACCCCATTGTACACACGCAAGATATGCCATACCTACCAGCGGTCGCAAACATGGGCATCCGCGGGAATTGCATGTGAATTTACACTTCAAGGGACAGGGCATTGGCAAAGCATGAAGGCATGTATGGCTGCTTGTGTTTGTAGGTGGAAAACCTACACACACCAAAAACGTGCTCTGCTGCACAAAACACAGGGGGGACTTCTGATGGTGGGGCAACACTTCATGAAACTCGTTCTATTACTTCATGCATGCAGTACAGCGGACAGTGACAGCGTGACATGCACTTGGTGTTCCTATGCATGCCTTTGCAGATGGCCACCTGCCGCTGCTGGTAGTCTTGTTTTGCTGCCTGCTCTGTTTTCGTGCAGGTTGTCACTGCTCCCAGTTGACGCGTCGCTGCGGATGCTGCGTGTTTGAGCTCTGGGGTTCTAGTCTGGGTGTCATCTAGATCTACATCTCGCCGGAGTACGAGACGGGGCGGCAGGATCAGGCTCTCTGGGGCACCAGCCCAGTAACGAGCCCCCTACCGCTGCCTTTTCTACGTTTGCTTCAGGTAATTTGCGCAGGAATGTTGAAGGTTGGGCAGCCCTCTCTGCCTGTGCTTCCTGTGCGCGGAAGGGTTGGTGCCCCCGAAGCAACTACTCTGGACTTGGATGCTTGCAACGTGTTCATCAGTACAACCAGCGGCGCAGCACAGTGGGTGGAGCCAGCTTTGCTTACATGCGGCAGCCTTGCATGCAGGGGTCGGGTGACACTGCTGGCTTGCTTGATACTGCTGCGTTAGCGTGCTGTCTCTTCTGACACCAAGGAAGCAAATATTCATCATGCCCCTGCTCAAGTGCCCCCATGCTTGCCTGGGGTGCTGGTCAGCACTGAGGTTATGTAAAAGAACGGATTTCACGGCTCCTGGGCTCCAGGTAAATGCAACTTATGTCCTCATGTGCTAGAATGAGCAGCATGCCGCCGCTTGACAGTAATGCAACCCAGCAGGGAAGCCTTCCCTGCCAGGGATAGGCGGCCTATCACAGGCTGTGCAGCGTGTGACATGTGAGTTTACAGCGTTTTAGAGTTTTAGTTGAGCACCTAACTTGGCAGCATAATTGCGCTTAAACGCTGCCTAGATGTCTGTATCAGCGCAAGCTGAGGTGTTGTCAGTGTCTAGACAGCTGCCAATGTGACCCTCGCAGGTGTGCTGTTGCAGACTCGCATTGCAGCTGCAACACAGGAAGTCATTGGCTGCCACTCGAACACCTGTCGGTAAAGACGCTAGATTGTGAGCAGGTACATGTAATTCGTCGCACTGTACGCTCCACCCTAGGGTGGTTTGACCTTAACGATGCACAGCTAACTTGTCACACCTTTCGCAGAGTTGATATAGTTTGCTCCCTGTTGTGCTGCTTAAGCACCTGTATACTCTTCAGTTCCCGTAAGCCAAACGCGCAGAAATTATGAAGGAGCTTGCCCGCCGAGCCTTCGAGGCGCGCAATTACAAAGGTGAGCTCGTCAATTGTATGCTCAGCTGATGGCTGATATTACAAATCAACACTTCTCTTATGTTATGCTGTTGCCTCCAGATGCCCTGCAGCTGTACGTTGAAGCGATGAAGCTGGCAGACCCGCCTGCACAGCAGCAGCAGCAACAGCAGCAGCAGCAGCAGCAGCAGCGATGCACAGACCCTCCAGAGTGGGCTGTGCTGGCCAGCAACGTTGCCGCTGTCTTGCTAAAGCTTGACAAACCAGAAGAAGCCCTGGAGTATGCGGCGGCAGCAGCCCAAGTGCGTGTCACTGCTGCAGCTGCAACGAGCATGCATGCAACTGCAGAAGCTTCCAAACTGCAAGACTTTTAGCAAGCAGGTGCTCCATGCAGATTGTTTACTCTGCTGCTATGGCAAATATTGTCAGTTGACATGTGCAACGTATGTCCTGCAGGCTGCACCTGGCTGGCCAAAGCCGTTGTACCGCCAGGCAGCTGCACTAACAGCCCTGCAGCAGCACAGCACGGCAGCGCTGCTGCTGCAACAGCTGCAAGACTTGCTGCCTCCCAGCACACCAGAGGTAAGGCTCCCAGGAAGCATGCAAGGTGTGGTGCCACGGCTTACGCCAAGCACTGCTCTGGCAGTCATCCTCTGCACCACTGACTCTGCACAGATCTCTTTCAAATGGTTGCTACCACATGGCAGGTGCTGCAATTGCAGAGTGGTGCTTCCTGGCTGCAGGTAACCAAGCTGAGCCTCAGCTTGGACCGCCTGACAGCTGCCCACGGAAGTGTGTGCCGTGCTTGCAGGCGGCTTCAGTGTCTGCCAGGCTGAACGAGGCGCAGGCAGCAGCGGCAAGCCAGGCGCGTCACATGAGGGTGCAGGCAGGGCTGAAGGCTGGACATGCAGCTTGGGCAGCTACCAGGGCAAGCGAGGTGAGTACCTGCTGCCATTTCATGCAGCCCAGTACGGCGTGCGTCAGCAGCATGGCATCCTGTCAAGCTTCGAACGTCTCGAAGGGAAGGCCTGGTACTGTACTGCATAGGCTGACAAACCACAAGGCCTCGACACATTTTTACTCCATGCCGCTGCAGACACTCTTCAGTGCCAAACTTAACCTCCCACGCTCCGCAGGCTGCAAGTCGCCAAGCGCTGCTTGAGCAGCTGCAGCAGGGCATGGCCGGCTACCCCTGGGAGCCGGAGGACTGGGAGTGGAGGCCAACGTGGACACCCAGCATGAGGCGGATGCACACCAGCAGTGACAGCAGCAGCACTGGCAGCAGTGCAACAAGCACGCCGCAGAAGACCAAAGGCTCGCCAGCACTTGCAGCAAGTGGCAGCTCACCAAGCTGCAGCACTGTTGGTACTGCAATGTGCGCAGCAGGGGCAGCTCCCATCACTGGGGCTGCTGAATCAAAATGGCGGAAGCCAGCAGCAGCTGCGCCCAACTCAGCCGAGCATCTGCTCAGCTCAGTTGCAGCAACAGTGCCAGACACAAGCCAGCAGCAACAGCAGCAGTACCGGCAGTTGCTTGCAGGCTTAACCTTGCAGCTAGCTGAACTGGAAGGCCCCAAGAGGGGACTGGCCTTATCAACAGACGAGCCACTGCTGCAGTTCTACAAGCAAAGCTTACAAGCTGCAGTGCAGGAGAAGGGAGCAGATGCGCGTGTCCTAGTGCTGTCAAACGGGGGTGGGGGTGTGCTGGCTCTGCTGGCTGCTGCTGCTGGTGCAGGCAGTGTGATTGTGGTTGAGGCAGGCAGGTTGGGCTTGAGAGCAGCGCAGCAGCTGCTTGATGGCAACAAGCAGCAGCGGCCTGAGCTTGTGAGCAAGGTGCAGCTAGTGCCAGTGCCGCTGAGGGGGTGCTTGTGTGCCTGTGGAGATCTGGGCACTGACAGCCCTGCTGGCATAGTGGGCGATGGATCAGCGGCAGCGCCAGCAGATGGACAAGAAGATGATCAAGCAGGCAGCAGCAGCGTCTTGACAGAGTGCGATGCAGTGGTGCATGTGGTGAGCCCCGAGCAACAGCAGCAGCAGCAACAGCATGCGGAGCGGCCAGGGCAGGCAGAGTGTGCTGGCTCTCAGGCTCCGCTGAGTGGTCCTCCTGGCACTGCCTTGTTCTACCTGGAGCGGCCAGCAGACATTGTAGTGACCGACTTGCTGGACTACAGGTGTGCTGCAGTAGCCAGCGCGGCACACGCCGCCTGTGCCGGTGCCTCGACAAGCCGTATCTGGCAGACATGACAAATATCATTGAAGTGAAGTTTAGTAACAAGCAGCAAAGCGTGCAAGATGTGATAAAGCACACGAGATGTGATGATTTGGCCACCACCAAAGTTGATGTGTTCAATTTCAAGCACAATGCGGCGTTCAACGAGGCACTACATCAAGCGGTGTGCATTCATCTGAACAGGTAACAGCACCACCAGCAGAGCAGCCATGTGTCATGTTCCACGTGAAGTGTTTTTTGTTGCGGTGTTTGGCCAACCAATTAGATGTTGGTTGCTGCTTTGCCTGCTGCTGCGTGCAGTGTGCTTGGCCAGGGCTTGCTGCCCACCCTGCAGGCTGCTGCTGCCAAGGGCCTGATCACCCCTGATGCGCTGACAGTGCCCAGCAGCGTCAGTGTGCAGGGGCAGCTGGTCAACACAGCGCTGACTCATCAAGTTTCAGGGTTTGACCTGTCGCTTGTCAACAAGTACAAGTGGCACCCTACCATTGAGCGCACCGAGCATGACAGGTGAGGATGGCGTGGTTGGTGGGTTCACGTCAACATGGGGAACACCTCTGTCACTGCCCCTGTTTACGGAGCAGTCTGTGGTCATGGCGCATGTTCAAGCCTGCTCCCTGTATGTATGCTATGCTGCATCACAACAACGTGAGCTGCTGCCAGCATCGTTGCAGGCTGCATGTGGGCCACCGCATGCCATGCCGCTGGCTGTTTGCCACAACACGTAGTAATGCTGTCATGCTGCTGTGCATGGCGTGTTGCTGCGCTGCTTTGTAGGCCTGGCTCCTTCCAGACGGCTTCAACTGTGGTTGAGCTGCTATCGCTTGACACCAGTTACCATCCAGCTGCAGCTAACAGCCCTGCCGCCAGCCATTGCAGCAGCTGCAGTAGCACTCAGCTTCAGAAGGACTGTGATGCATTGCTTGTGTGGTTTGAGCTGCATGGTCAGGGAGGCGCTTTTGTGGGCACAGGCCCTCGCCAGCTCAGCAGCGGCGGAGGGTCAAAACGTAGTGCCAGCAGTGAGAGCGCCATTGGTGGTAGCAGCAGGCACAGCAGCAGCAGTGACACTGTTGTCGGCTCAGTTAGCACAAGCTTTGGAGTTGGGCTGTACTACCTGGACTCCGCACTGGCAGCAGCCCCAGCTGATCAGCATCAGCAGGAGCAGAAACAACAGAAGCAACCACAAAGCGGGATGCCTGTTGCTACAGAGGTGGTGATCAGCACCCACGTGCAGCAGCAGCTGCGGCTTCAGTTCAGCGTCACGGCCTGTGCAGCAGCTCCGCAGCCCGCCAACAGGCCTGACAGCCCAGGACGCACAATCCCAACAGCTGGACTGAACGGTGGCAGCAGCAGCAGCAGCAGCAACAGCAGTATCAACAGCAGCAGCAGCAGCAGCGACAGCACGTGCGGCTACACATGGTCACCACATGGCGTGCCGCGCCATGCGATGCTGCCCCGCTGGCATTTTGACATGCTGGGCGATGAAGCTCGCAATGCTGCCTACAATGCCGCCATCAGGTGCGTGGCAGATTTACTGAAGATGGTCCTGACAAGTCGGACTGACTCAGCAGTTGACTCAAAATCGGTTTCAGTGACACTCGTTGGATTGACAGGCACCCTTAAGCCATGGACTGCACAATGACTTGGACCAATGGCACAGCTTTAGTAGCTGTTTGCTGGTATCATAGCATGTGAAGAAGAAGGAGAAGCACTCTAGCATGAAAAGGCAAGCACGTGTCTATAGCATGTGGCTAGGACAGCCTCCTAGGATGAACATACACCAGTTGGCCCTAAGCTCCAAGGCTGTGTGCATGCTTGTGTCAGCCATCGGAGCCAAGGCACAGCCTGACACACCATGCCCGTGCTGTGAAGAGCAACCTTCTGGCTTCTACAAAGCACTCATGTGAAAGGACACGGCACTAGCATGCAAGCAAAGGAGTAATCCATGTGCCACTTCCAGCTGCGAGCTGGGCTGGAGGTGTTCTGCCCCTGCTAGCGCAGCGCATGATGGCCATGCGCTGTCAACACCCATTGTATCCGCCTACCACGAGGGTTGTAACCACGAGTATGTTGACTGTGTTGCTGTACGCCATACTGGTCTGCATTGTGTTGCTGCACGCCGCACTGCTTTGCAGGCGCGCAGTCAACACACAGCGGCAGCGGCTGCAGCAGGCTCACTCTGCTGCTGCTGGCAGTGAGGTGCACGTGCTGGACATCGGCACTGGCACTGGCCTGCTGTCTATGATGGCCGCCAGGTGAGCTGGACCCGGTCAGCAGGCTGTTGCGTGTTTGGACGCCACACAGCAGAAGCAAGCTGCTGCATGCAACAGAGAAGGATCATCATCATCATCATATTACCCATTCAAGCCATAGCATCAGCGCCATCGGCCCCGCGCCCCACCGGGGCGGAAAGAGGAGGGAGCACTGCTCCAGAATGTTTGCAACAGAGAAGGATCACATGGCAGTTGAGAAAACGCATGCAGGCACTTGCCACACGTGCTGGTGCGTGCTGTTCCACCGTCAACCATCTCTCAACATACTGGCTTAGTAAGACATAATGCACAGGTTGGAGCGTGGAGACAAACGCCTGTTGCACAGCTGTCACGTCATGCAGTGTTCAACAAGTGTTTGTTACAAGCGACCACACCAAAAGGGGAGCCATGCGCACCAACCCATGCTCTGGATTCGTCTGCAGTGTATAGTGTACGCCCACCCCAACGCGTACAACTCCCAACTGCAGTGTCACATCATCATCATCATCATCATCATCATCATCATCATCATCATCATCATCATCATCATGTTACCCATTCAAGCCATAGCATCAGCGCCATCGGCCCCGCGCCCCACCGCGGCGGAAAGAGGAGGGAGCACTGCTCCAGAATGTTTGCAGTCACAATGACATTAGAGGGTTACTGCGCAGTGTACACACAAACTGCAGTGCTGGTTGTCAAACCCTTAACCAGCCTGCATTATGCCTCACACACTTATATCATAGCTGTGGCTCATGGCTGGCCAGCCTGCCTAGCATGCACCGAGCTGGTTGCCGCCATCAGCACAAACATTACACGTCCTGCTGCAGCTGCTAAGGAGGTATGTGCAGGAGCTGCGCAACTGGCTTAGCGGGCTGAAAGAAGGATGAAAACATGTCCTGATTTGTGCGCCAGGCTTTGCATTTGCACAGCAGTGCTAAACCCAAACTTGTTGTACAACAATGCTGCAAGCCCAACTATGTAGACAGGGCTGTTGATGCAGGGGGCAGATAACACAACCAGCCAGTTTGCTGGTGATGCACAGGTGGACGCTGAGCTGTAGCTCAGAATCAGGTGCTGCTGAAGGCGCTCAACACATCGCACAGCACCTTGGCAGAAGCAACGCTGCCAGCTTGGTGGATGTTTGGCATTGCGGCACACCGCCCTGCCAGCCACGCATGCAGCTGAGTCTCCAGGCCGGCAAAATCCAGGCAGCTTCATACATTGCTGCCCCAAGCCAAAGCTGAGCACGAGCAGTTGCAAACCACTGCACACCAACCCCGGGCACTGCCAGCGTCACGAACTCAACAGCCGCCAGGCGTACCAGCATGCACACTCGGGTGGCGTAGTACAGCACACAATGCCTGCTAACTGGCACAG
>JACERP010001303.1:0-23132 GCA_014080715.1 Scenedesmus sp. NREL 46B-D3 | reverse complement strand
TCTGAAAAGCCATGCCTTGCAGCACCGGCCGCACACCCAAACCTCAGGTCAGACTCTAACCTCGGAGGCTCCGAATCTGCGAGGCGGTAAAAAACGGTCACTTTCCCTAGATCTACTGGTATCAGGTGAACCGCCCAGGCCAGCAATGACCTGGCACAATGGTGGGCTATCCCACAGACGTCAACCTGAGCAAGCACACCTCACAGTATCAAGTGGATGCTGCGATTCAAGACGTGCAGCGTTGCTCGTCGCCGACCTTATGGGAGTGATCAGAGGCTGCTAGGCGCACTGATCAGGCATACTAAGCTGGCTGGAGGTAGTGTCCCAGCCACAAGACTTGCACACGGCAAAGGATTCCACACTCACGATGTTGGTGTGCTCTGCAGGTTCAAGCAGCCAAGTCATCCTGCTGCCAGTCGCATAACGGTTTGCACACACCAGCGCAACACAGGTTGGTCCAGTCCAACACACATGCTACAAGTCAAGCAAAGCAATCCGCCCGATGCATGGGGCTGAGCCTGCATGGCGCTGGTGCTCCAGCTGCACTGATGTGTGCATGCTCAGCTTGTCCACCCTCCCAGCAGCGCCACACCCCAGCCTTGCAGGCGAGCCCACAAGAGCTCCCTGCCCAGCACCACAGGGCACACACACACCAGCTGCAGCAATTGCTGCGGAGGATGCCATGCCAATGCCTAGCCTGAGCTGCAGGCATCAGCAACACACCACGACACGCATCGGCACCATACCACCCTTGCATGCTCTGCACTGACCGCGTGGTCGCGTGATGTGCCGGGCAGCGCTTGCTGTGCTGCTGTGCCAGCTGCACCTCAGCACACACGGCCCTGCCGCTTAAAAACAAGAACCCTCCATCAACACACGCACAGCAGCAGCCAGCTGCTGCAAGGCTGCGGCCCTGTCCCCGTGCCATCTGCTGCAGAGCGCAGCTGCACACCCAGCACCCGGGGGCGGTCATGAGAACCACACATCCCTCTCATAGCGCCCCAGCATCTGCCAGCTGCTGCAGGTAGGCTGCCGCACCCTCAGGCCCCTTGTCAGGCTGGCCGGCCTCAATAATCTGCAGCAGCGTGGCCTCGACTGCACCAGCCATGCTGCCGGCATCACCACACACGTAAAAGTGCCCGCCGGCCTGCAGCAGCTGCCACACCGTCTGCCCAGCCTCGCTCAGGCGCTGCTGCACGTACACCTTCGACTGCGTCTCGCGTGAGAAGGCTGTGTGCAGCGTGATGGCGCCCGCATCGTGCCAGGCCTGCAGCTGCTGCCCATACAGGAAGTCCTGGTCGCGGCGCCTGCACCCAAAGAACAGGTGCATGGGGCCCACGTTGCTGCTGCAGCTGCCGTCTGCCGCTGCTTCCTGGTCCTGCTGCTGCAGCAGGCGCTGCTGGATGAACGCCCTGAATGGCGCCAGGCCTGTGCCCGGTCCCACCATGATGATGGGCGTGGCAGGGTCAGGCGGCAGCCTGAAGTCGGGGTTCTTGGAGATAAACACCGGCAGCACCTGGCCCGGCCTGAGGCGCTGCGCGACCTGGCTGGAGGCGACGCCCTGGCGGGGCTTGCCCAGCGAGGTGTAGCGCACGACCGCGATGGTGGCCTGCACGCCGCTGTTGGCTGGGCTGTGCTCCAGTGGGGAGGAGGAAATGGAGTAGAGGCGGGGCTGCAGCGGGCGCAGCACCGGCAGCAGCTGGCGCAGGGCGCAAAAGGAGACGGACAGCACAGGACAGCAGCGCGGCGCGACAAGCTGGCGTCGGTGCATGCGGCGTGGTGGGCGCTGGCAGACCACAAGAACCCTCCGGGGCGAGAGAGGTTCAACCAATGCACACCTCATCTCTGACTTGTGTGTGACTTGTGATCAAGCAAGCTCGAGCAGGAACAAGCAAGCAAACCAAGCTCTTCAGCTGATACAGATGAGATGCAACACACAGCACATGCTGGCCGATACTTAACCAGACCAGTCCACCAGCACTGGGTGATACCTAGCAGCTGTCTGCCAACGCTGCTGCCCCTGCTCACCTGGCAGGTGCTGAGTGGCACCTGGCTGAAGTCCTGCAGCACATCAGCCACATGGCGCGCAGCAAGGTACTGCTCAAGGCTGCCGGCATCAGCCAGCAGGGCCTGAAGATGGGACACCGCAGCAGCAGCAGCATCGTCCTGCTGCTTGTTAACTGCACTCTGATGCTGCATACCAGCAGCTGCCAGGTCTTGGGCAGTGGATGCATCTGCACAAATGTCAATTGAGACGCGTGCCGCACCCTTGCTGCTGTTCTGCTGCTGCTGCTGCAGCTGGGCCAGCAGCAGCTGCAGCAGCTGCTGCGCCTTGGGAGTCTTGATGTCATAGCAGACACTCAGCGCATGTCTCAGGCTGATGCTGCCATTTGCTGCTGCTGCTGCTATGCTGTGTCCAGGGTCCTCTGTGTAGTGCCATGATGGGGGCTGTACCACTTCATCACCTGAGGCCCCCAGCTGCTGCAGCAGCTCATCAACAGCCTGCAAAAGCAGCGAAAAGTGGCACAGGCTCACAGGGGATGGGAAGAGCAGGCTCTGGCAGCTGTTGTGATGTTGCAAAGAGCAAGGTTGACACAGCTGCCACATGGCTTTTAAAGACGGATTGCTTACACGTCGGTCCAGTCAACATCTTAGATGAGCCACCCCTCAAATGAGCACGATGTCAGCACGTGATAGCAAAAAACGATGAGCACACAACACAGCGCATTGTGTCCATCTAGATACATGCAAAGTCGCTCGGGGTATGCATCCATACACATATCTGCGCTGTGTCAAGGCACACCCCACTCAGCCAGCAGCTTGCGCTATAGAAGCACGACCAATGAAAGCACCTTGTCAAGATCATCAGTCAGAAGGTGACGGCAGCAACAATCAGGGTGGCGTACGGCAGAAGCAATACAACCACAGGTTGTAAACCACAACAGCGAAGCTCTTCAGCTCACCACACCCCAGAATCTTTGGCAGTAACTCAGCAGCATGGCGGTCCATAGTACCGTCCGGATACAGGAAAGTCACACGTTTTGTGCGTTGCACACGTCTGCCATCCTGTGCGGCGCAACGGGCCAGCATGGCACAACTCAGGACCCAGACATAAGAGGCATACGGCATAACAGGCTCTGCCATTATGTCAAACGTGCGGCATCTCATAACATGCTGTGTGGTGTTCTGCCTGCATAAGCGGCCGCTTCCCCAGGCAGAACATCACGCAGTATGACGTGAAATGCCGCTTGCTTGCCGTAATGGCAGAGCCTGGCGTGTCATATGCCTCTCATGTCTGGGGTCCTCAGTTGCGTCATGCTGGCCGACACATGTGCATTCTGCCTGCACACCCAGCCCCCGCTGCCTGCTGGCTGCTGCGCCACCGCTGACCGCTGAGTGCATGGCGCACCGGCTGCACGCAACTGCAGGCAAGACACGCCGCCAACCAGCGCTGCACACCCCTGCTACAACAGCAGCTGGCTCCCACTGTCACTGGGTGTCCTCAGTTTCCATCCCCGTCTCCGTCGCGCTGCGCACCTGTGGTGGGTTGGTGGGCCATATGCCCAGTGCATCACCAGGCAGGTAGGCCAGCCCGCCAGCAGCAGCAGCATCAGGCCCCAGCTCCAGCTCCAGCCGCACTGTGTCCTTGTCATCAGGTCCCCCAAGCACACACAGCCCTTCAACAGCAACAACGCGCGCATAGTACGGCCGGCTCTTGCTGAACTTGCTGCATGCCGCTGCTGCCGCCTGTGCAGAGCCCGCTGCTGCTGCATTTGGCACACCGCCCAGCTCTGCAAAGCTCTTCAGGCTGCCTGCTGCTGCTGCAGCAGTCAGGCCTGACAGTGCACCGCTGATCCAGCCATCGACCTTGGGCCAGTCCTCCTTGTCGACATCAACGCGCGGCTGCAGCGCTGACGCCCCAGCCGCCGCCAGTGCTGCGTCCAGCTGCTTGCCGCAGCGGCAGAAGTGTGTGTAGGCGGTGTCGCCCAGTGCACAGACGGAGTAGGGCAGGCCGGTCAGGGGGCCCGCCTTGCCTGACAGCAGCCACTCACAAAAGTCGCGCGCCTCGGTGGGGGCACACCGTCACCCTGCAGGGGGGGCAGCAGCACCAGGTGCATGCGCCTGTCAGCGCGTGTCTGATTGCAAACACTTCATTC
This sequence comes from Scenedesmus sp. NREL 46B-D3, assembly GCA_014080715.1. Classification (NCBI taxonomy): domain Eukaryota; kingdom Viridiplantae; phylum Chlorophyta; class Chlorophyceae; order Sphaeropleales; family Scenedesmaceae; genus Scenedesmus; species Scenedesmus sp. NREL 46B-D3. The sequence continues at coordinate 18,975 of JACERP010001303.1, read as the reverse complement.
ATTGTGTGCGCTGCGTGTGACGATACTCAGCAGCTGCTGCAACCAGTCCAGGCTGGCAGCTTGCTGCATGGCGCCCCTAGGCTGGAGGTGCTGCACACCACACCTCTGCACGATCATGAGCGGTCAGCTGGTCACCGCATGCTGCGCCCCCCCCCAACACCCAGCAGCTCTGCACAGGGGGCTGCCTGCAATGCTTTTCAGAGGCACCATCACGCTGCACAGCTGCACCCCCAGCCTGGCTGTAGTGCCAGAGCCGCCCACCTGTGTTGAGAAGCAGAGCAGCGCTGCCTGCTGGCTGGCCAGATCGTAGCCCTCAGGCTGGTGCGCCGCATTCACCAGGCACGGCCTGGCAGTGTGTGAGGCAGGGCAGCACAGTGGATGCAGTGGTGGGTGGGGACGCATGCTCCGGGTGCAGCAGTGCTGGGCCATGCGAGGCTACTCTCGCACATGGCTGCAGGGGGAGCGGCAGCTGCTGAGTGGCTGCAGGCTCAGCCCGGCCATGACAAGGCTACGGAACCAGGGGATGGACAAGCAAGCATGGCTGGAGACAAGCAAACCAACAACTCAACCATCAGGCATCAGGCAGTCAACAGCATAAACACCAGGCTTTGTGACATGAGTGCACACGCAGCCTTGAGCAGGCTTGGAAGCAAAGGTGGCTCAAGGCGGAGCATTGGAGATGCCAATGCCGGGCAAGCCAACCAAATTCTGCTCTGGTGCAGTTTCACAGTATAGGTTGTCTGTTGACCGTTGCCATGCCTGCGGTGCGGTGAAGGGTCGGCATGCAAACCAACCACTCACCAGAACTTGCCGCTCTCCTTCAGCTGCTGGCTGAGCTTCTCAGCAATCTCCCTTGCGAAGCCGTACTCAGTGCCATACAGCACCAGCACTGGCACTGCAGTTTCTGGGACGTGCTCCACGGGTTTGCTTGCGGCCTGCTGCTGCTGCTGCTGATGATGATGATTGCCAGCTGGCTGGGCGCTGCTGCTGCGGTTCCTGAGGAAGCTGGCAAAGTCTGTGCTGGCCGGCTGCTCGGGCTGTTCTCGTAAGAACGATTCGAATGTGGTGCCGACTGGTGCTTGCTCCGGCACTGAAGGTGGAGCCCGCAGGAAAGAATCAAAGTCTGTTGCATCAGCTGCAGTGCCCCGCCTGCTGCCACTCCTCAACCACATATAAGTTGCCGCGCCCGCTGCAGCACCACATATCACATAACGACGCGTTTTGATGGTTTCCATGGCTGATCAGGCTGCAGTGCGAGCAAAGTGGGCGCTGACCCGCCGAACAGTGGACCTATGTAGGTCACCACATCAACGACGTCGATCAAAATGTGCAAATGCACAAAGCCTGTGAACTGGGATTGGCGTGCATTGACGAACGTATTGACCGCTCGTTGTTAGCGGGCACTAGTCACTCAGGTCCTGTTGCAGTCGAAGGACAACACACAGTGAACTACACGCAAGTTGAGCTTTCTATCAAAGTCACCTGTCGACTTTGCTGGGGGTCTGCTGCCTAGGTTGTGAGTGACAGCAGCAGCATGCAATTAAATGTCAGGTGAACACCACCGTCTCGGGCTGGCTTGCGCGTCACACCATGGCCAAGACGGATCTGAGTCGCATCTCTCGGGAGGCGGCCCGCATCATGGGCCCGGCCTTCCTGGTGTCGGTGAGTACTGCTACTGCTGATGCAGCTGGCCTAGGAGCAAGTCTAGTATCACCTGCTATGAAGCCTTACAGCTCCTACAGTGGTTCCTGCTGCATGTTCTTGGTTAAGCTGCTGTTGCTGTTGCTGCTGTTAATGTGGCACCTGCAGGTGGCATACATGGACCCTGGCAATTGGGCAACGGCCATCGAGGCGGGCTCGCGCTTCGGGTACCAACTCGTGAGCAGCCCCGCACGCTACAACATTCGCCACACACAGCTTAGCAGCGTGGCAGCACCAGCTGCAGCAGGCTGACAGCACAACGCATGCGTGCCTGTGCTGTGGTGCTGTGCTGTCTGCCCACATTTGCAGCCTGGCAGCCTGCAGCCAGGGCCCAGGCAGCACCTGGGCGGTCAGCAGCAGCGTGCCACAGTCGCAGCAGACGTTGCAGCAGTGTGCCATGCTGCTCCCTGGAACCCTCCACATGCAGCCTGCCACAATCTGACAAAGTGACTGTACTCGCTGCTGCTGCTGCTGGTGCTGCTGGTGCCTGCTGGTGTGCGTGTGTTGAGTGCAGGTGTGGGTGGTGGTGCTGTCCAACCTGATTGCCATCCTGCTGCAGACGCTGGCAGCACGCTTGGGCCTTGTCAGCGGCAAGCACCTGGCCCAGGTGACGGCAGCAGCCCGCAGCAGCACCGGCTGCATGCCTCGGCGCCCCGCTGCCCTGCTGCCCTGCTGGCTGGCTACTCGGGCTGTGTACTTACAAGCTGACTAAGCACAGCAGCAGCAGCAGCAGCAGCAGCAGCAGCAGGCAAGCAGTGCGGCAAGTGAAATGCAGTCTCAGTCTTGGCCAGGACCATCACCAGCCAGCTCAAACTGCACAGCAACAGAGGCCAGGAACACCGCGGATGCAGCAGGGGCATCAGCGGCAGCCCTGCAGCTGATGAAGCCATGCTCAAACGCTGTTGCCGTGCGGTTTGCGTTTGCTGCCTGCCTGCCTGCCTGCCTGCCTGCCTGCCCGCCTGCCCTGCCGTGGCTGCCAGGTGTGTCGTGAGGCGTACCCCCCTGCGGTGTGTTACCTGCTGTGGGTGCTGGCGGAGATCAGCATCGTGGCGCTGGACCTCACCATGGTGCTGGGTGCGGCGCGGTGGGGGGGGGGGGATGGGATGGGGTGGTGTGGGTGTTTTGGTGCTTGTGTTTGTGTTTGTGTTGGGGTGATGTGTGGCACTAGACGGTTGCTCTAGCAGCTCAACTACAGGCAGCAGCAGCAGTAGCAGCAGGTGCAGCAACAGGCACAGCAAGAGGTCAACTTCTGTCAGACTGACCAGCAGCACCAGGCACGGCATGTGGCTGCTGTTGACCAGCAGCAACAGCAGCTCGCAGTACGTACGTGAGCAGCTCCAGCGTCACCACCCTTGCCTTGACGCTGCTGACTTGACCAGGGACTTGCCCACCTCTGCTCACAGCGCTGCTGCTGCTGCTGCTGCTGCACGCACTGCTGCTGCTGCTGCTGCTGCACGCACTGCTGCTGGCGCCTCCTCCTGCAGGCACCGCCATTGGGCTCAACCTGCTGCTGGGCTGGCCCATGCTGCCGTGCATCCTGCTCACCGGCCTGGATGCGCTGTTGCTGCTGCTGCTGGTGCCGCGGTGAGCTGCTGGCTGCTGGCACGCAGGGGGGCTGCGCTGTAGGTGCAGCGGCTGTGGGCCCAGGGCAGCAGGCTGGCCCGCCCCGCACTCTGCCTGGCTGGGGAGGGGCTGCCTGCAACACCAGCAGCAGCCGTGCATGCGCAGGTGCTGCACAGGATGCCGTCACGGATGGGCATGCGAGATCTGTGCATGCACTGCAGCAGCAATCACACGACCCGCCGGGTGTGCTTGCGCCGCTACCCGCCTGCTGCAGGCAGGGTGTGCGCACGAGTGAGCAGCTGACGGTGGGCCTGCTGGTGATGGTGGTGGGCTGCTTCCTGGTGGACCTGTGCCTGAGCAAGCCGCCGCTGGCGGGCGTGCTGGGCGGGCTGGTGCCGCGCCTGAGCCGCGACAGCGTGTACGCCGCGGTGTGCCTGCTGGGCGCCAACGTGATGCCCCACAACTTCCTGCTGCACAGGTGGGGCCCGGCCCGGGGGGGGGGGGGGGCGGGGGGGCATGCACATGCTCATGCACATGCAGGCGCTTGCGTGTGCAGGCCAGCTCGCATGTAAGTGCGAGGGATGTGCCTTGATGTTATGTGGGTGCTGCCGGTATATGCAGCAGCAGCAGCTCCAGGAACTGCCGGGTCCTTTGCACTGCTGCTGTCCTGTGTCACGGTGCTGCTGCACCTTGCGCTGCCTGCCCATGTGGGGTGTGCTGCTCGCTGCCGGCCGCCGCCTGCCGTCCCGCCTGGGGTGCTGCTGCGGTGCCGTGCAGTGCCCTGGTTGCTGGCCAGGCGCGTGGTGCGGCCGGCACCAGCCTGCGCCAGCTGTGCCTGTACAACTTCCTGGACATCGCCGCTGCGCTGGGCCTGGCGCTGCTGGTCAACGTGGCTGTGCTGCTGGTGGCAGCAGCAACCTTCCACCAGGCGGGTGAGCAGGCCGGGCCGGGAGCAGGGTGTGGCGCTGCAGGGGGCTGGCCGTCAGCCAGGCGCATGTCGGTCGTGTGTTGCAGGCTGGAGCTGGATGGGCTGGCCATGCTGCGCTGCAGCTCGCCTGCCGTGGCGCAACAGGCCCGCCACCCGGCACAGCATATACGTGTTGGCTGCGCCACGCTCTCAGCCACACTCCTGCTTTGCTGCAGCTAGGCTGCCCCGCACCCCGGCTGCCGCTGCTGCCGCTGACCGCCCCCTGCCTGCCGGCGCTGCCGTGTGCGTCGCGCGCGCCGCCCGCATCGTGGCAGGCATCGTGGTGGAGACGCTGCAGGACGCGCACGACCTCATGGAGAAGATCCTCAGCAGCAGGAGCGCCCCGGCCGCGTTTGGGCTGGCGCTGCTGTGTGCGGGCCAGCTCAGCACCTTCACGGGCACCATTGCAGGGCAGGTGCGGCGGCAGCAGCGGCAGCAGCACACAGCCTGGCCGCAACTTGAGAGCAACCCCTTGCAAGCAGCACCAAGTGAACAGCCGACCCATGTGCTGTGGCGATTTTAGACAACAAAAGCCTGGGGGTGTCAGCTGCTGCATGCGGCGCTGCCATTGGACACACCACCGACAGGCAGATGTTGGTGCAGCAACCCTCACCACAGCCACCCGCTGGGCTGCCCATGCCCACCGATTGTTCCACGCACGGCCGCACCCTGTTACCTGCTGCCTGCCCGCCGTGCCAGGTGGTGCTGCGCGGCTTCCTCAACGTGCACATCAGCACGTGGCTGCGCCGCGTGGCCACGCGCTCGGCGGCTGTGCTGCCCGCGGCGCTGCTGCAGTACGCGTGGGGCGACCGGGCCACCTACAAGTGAGCCGCGGCAGCCGCTGCACTGCCGACACAGCACCCACACTCGAGTGCTGAACCCACAACAAGTGCAGCCGAGTTTCAACAGGGCTGGGCAGCTGCCGATGTGCAGTTGGCACTCGACGCAGCGCCTGCGTTGACGGCCGCCTGCTGACGCTTGCTTGCCTGCCGCTGCCTCCGTTGTGCGCGCACCAGGTACCTGCTTGTCGCGCAGGTGGTGCTGGCGCTGCAGCTGCCCTTCACGCTGGTCCCCCTCATCAAGGCCACCAGCAGCAGCAGGCTCATGGGGCAGCACAGGAACAGCACGCTCATCGCTGCGGCAGCCTGGGCCAGCCTGGGGCTGGTGTTTGTGGCCAACCTGATGCTGTTTGTGGCGGAGCTGTGGCCGGGGGCGGCCTTTGTGCCGCAGGTGGTGCCGGGAGGTGCGTGACGCGGGGGGGGGGGGGGGGGGGGGGGGCTGAGGGACTGCAGCGGCAGAGGCCTGCTGCGCCGCCTGCCTGTGTCCGCGCTGCGCAGCAGCAAGCAGCGCGGTGGCTCATGTAGGGGTGCACCTCCATCAGGAGAGTGTGTGCCTGCATGCAAGGACTCGGCCATCGAGTGCCGTACCCCTGGCTCCTGAGATGATGATACGAAACACTTCTTCTTCTGTAGAATCCTCAGGCCGTTGACCCCGCGCACTCTCGACCAGTATAGGCAAAGGAGCATATGCTCAGGCAGCCTTGCATGCTTCTATTGAGAGGACCTGTAACTCAGTATATGGCCCCCACCTGTGCCCCCTGCCTTGCCTTGCCTTGCCGCCCCCCCCCCCCTGCAGCGCCCGACTCCCCGCTGCACCAGTACCTGGACAACGTCGCGGGCCTGGCCTGGGCGCGCCCCGGGCGCTTCCTGCTGGTGCTGGGGCTCATCGTGGCGGCAGCGGGCCTGCTGGCGTTGCAGCTGTGGATCATCGTCACGCCGCTCTCGCCACACGTGGCACCCGTGCCGCTGCTGCTGCGGCAGGCAGGGGGCGGGCCACAGCAGCAGCAGCAGCAGCATGGTGGGTGGCAGGAGGCCGGCGAAGACGAGCTGGCGGCAGCGGCAGCAGCGGCAGCGTCAGGCAAGGCTGGTGGCAGCAAGGCTGGTGCTCTGGAGGATTGGCACAGCAGTGACGAGGCAGCAGCTCGCGGTGACAGCTGGCCGGTGCAGCCTGGCGGTGCCGCTGCCTCCTTAGCCGGCTGGGCGGGGCTGGCGGCGGGGCCGGGGTCGGGGCGTGGTGGCAGGCCTGTGGTGATGGGCTGGAGCGTGCCGGGCGTGCGCGAGTGGCTGCTGGGGGCGCAGCAGGCTGCGGGCGGCCCTGCGGAGGAGGCGGGCGTGGCGCTGCGGCCGGCAGCAAGCCCGCGGGATGCAACGGTGCGCGCTGTGGCTGGAGCTGTGGCTGGCAGCAGAGGCTTCGTGTGCGTGGCCGTCGCTGCTACATAGCGCTGCATGGCTGCTGGCTGCACGCGTCTGCCTGCTGGTCCGTGTGTGCCCTGTGCGTGATACCTTGCTGCTGGCTGTTGCTGCTGCCTGCTTCTTGCCGCTGCCCCCTGGCTTCCTAGGCTGGCTGGTCTCACGACCTCCAGCTGGCAGTGCACAGCCGCACAGCAGGCGCTGCCCAGCATGCCACCCTGCAGGCGGTGTTCACCACCCAGCAGCAGCGCAGGGATGGGGAGGCAGAGGTGCAGCAGCCGCTGCTGCTGCGGGGGCCTGCAGATGAAGACCAGTCCACGCAACCGTGTACATCAGAAGCACAACAGCATAGCACTGTCGAGCAGATCAAGGAAATGGAGCTTGTAGACCGCAACTGGCATCAATGTTTGCAGCAGCAGCAGCAGCACACCGGTGCACCGCCTGTGCATGAGGGTCGCCTGCCAGCAGACAGACAGCTGAGGCAGCAGCAGCAGGCGTCGGAGCAGCAGCAGCAGCAGCAGCAGCAGCAGCACCTGCCTGACTGTTGGGACGAGCTTGACGTTGACAGCATCAGCCTGCTGGCGCCCACCGCCACCACCAGCATCGCGCCGCCCTCCTCGCCTGGCGGGGCCAGCGCCGCCAGCAGCGGCGCGGCCAGCTTCAGCATGCTGGGCGCTGACAGGGAGGTGTGGCTGGTGAGTGGCCCGGCTGGCTGGCTGGCGGCGGGGTGGTGGGCCTGGCACGTGGCGGCTGGCTGGCACAGCGTGTAAGCCCGGGGGGGGGGGGGGTGAGCATGCTGGCGGCTGACGGGGCAGGAGTGGCTGGTGAGCGGCAGTGAAGCGACAGCACTCATGGCTGCACACACAGGCATACGTGGCAGGCGTGGTGTGTGGTGATGGGCACCACACCCAAGCTGCTCACCACTCAAAACAGTACCCTCTGTCTTAGAAGGAACAACAGATAACGCTGAACACATTGCTGTGCCTCAAACAGGCGGCAGCTGACGGTTCAGGTGTGCGGTGCTGTTGCGCTGTGGGTCCAACTGGCGGCTGGGTTGGGCGCTGCTTGCTGGTGAGGGCTGGCACGCGTACTGCTGGGCCAGTGTCCACTGCTGCTGCCGGCATGAACCCATCCACACACTGTTGTGCTTTGGCGCGGCTGCTGCTGCTGCTGTGTGGTGCAGGACGCCTGGCATGAGCCCAGCCGCATGTCGCGCACTGCCAGCAGCACAAGCAGCATCAGCATGGCCAGCACAGATGCAGCAGCCCCCGCCATTGCTGCACTGAAGCCACGGCACCAGCAGCGTTCAGGTGGCCAGCACTTCAGCAGCAGGGCTGGTGCTGCAACGGCAGCAGCAACCGGCTGCTTGCAGAGTGCTGGAGAGGGGATCACTTTTGGCCCTGCTGCTGCTGCTGCTGCTGGGTCCATGGGCAAGTCAGGCAGGCGGCTGCTCGCCGCTGTGCTGGAGGGCTTCTGGGCTGCCTACTATGACACACACGGCAGCTGCACCGTAGCTGCTGCTGCTGCCGCCGCCGCTGCCGCTGCTGCTGCTGGCGCAAGCTCATCAGCAGCAGCCGGGTCAGGCAGAGTGCATTTGCAGCCGCGCAAGAAGCAGGTGCTGGGCAGTGGACAAGCTTCAGGCAGCGTTGAGCAGCAGGCAGCGGCTCAGCTGCTGTGCTGCTGCCGGTGTGGTGTCGCTGGCTGCAGCACTGGCTGGTGCTGTGGATGTGGTGCTGCGTTGCTGCAGCACATGCAGGGCTGCCTGGCTGAGCTGTTGGCAGTGCCAGGCGCAGCGGACTTGGTGCTGCCCCAGGACTAGGCCAGAAGCAGCAGCAGCAGCAGCAGCTCCCACAGACACGTGATGGGGGACTTGGCAGCAGCTGTGCTCATCAGGCTGCTGGTGTGACCCGCGCTGCTGCCGCTGTTGCTGCTGCTGGCGTGGCGTCTGCCAGTGAGGGCGCCACCTCTGCCGCCAGCCTTCTGCTGGAAGGTGCATGGCAGCAGCTGCCCGACTCAACCCGGCAAGTGCTGCAGCTGGTGCTGCCATCAGCTGCAGAGGGGACTCTGCTGCAGGCCCTGAGCAGCAACGCACGGCAGCCACTTCGAGGTCAGCTGGAGCAGCAGCAAGTGTTTCAGGAGCAGCAGCAGCAAGGCCAGGAGCAGTCACTTCTGGTGAAGAGGAGTGAGCCCAGCAGCAGAGGTGATGCAGCTGAGCCGGCCGCTGCTGCTGCCGTGCCGAGGGTGTTGTGGTGCTGGGGCTTGTGGTGCATGCTGCTGATGCTGGCACTGGCCCAGGTGAGGGGCGGGGGAGGGGCGGGAACAGTCAGCAGCCAGCCGCAGCTGCATGCATGTTGGCTGATGATAGGTGCAGCTGCTGCACTTGCTGATATGGTACTGCCTTCACAACATGAGCGTTACAAGTGGAAGCTTGCCATGCATTTCAGCCACCAACCACTGTGACTATTGGAAGCCAGCATGCTGGGCTGCAGGTGACTCTGCGCTGCTGCTGCTGCTGCTGCTGCTGCTGCAGGTTGAGGTGCGGCCTGAGCTGTGGGGCAGGTACGCTGCAGTGCTCAACAGGCTGCAGGGGCTACTGGCAGACATAGGCCCAGAGCCAGCACAGCAGCAGCAGCAGCAGCAGCTGCACCAGCACAGGCAGAGGCCAGCACCAGCAGCTTTGGGACTCAGCAGCAGCAGCAGGGCAAGTCCCGCTACTGCAGCAGTATGCGACAGAAGTGGAGTGCCAGTGCCTGTGCTGTCCGGCACCGCAGATCGTGAGCTGCTGCTGCAGCTGCTGCTGGGCCTACTGCAGCAAGTAGAGGCAGCAGTGACCACCAAGAAAGCGCCTGGCGCGGGGAGCAGTGTGGCGGCAGCGTTTGCCAAGGGCAAGGAGATCTGCCTGTCAGTGGTGAAGCGCTACAGGCGGCGGCTGCTGGGCAGCCCACCTGGTGCAGGCCAGCAGCAGCAACAGAGGTGGTCACCAGGGGGTGGCAGCAACGGGAGCAGCAAGCCACGGCAAGGCCCTGGGAGTGGCCAGCGTGTGGCGTTTGGCCTGCTGCTGGGGGGCTGGTGTTGGGCATGCCGCTGATGCTGGCAGCTGGCTGTGGCGGGCGCAGCATGGCAGCAGCCGGCTGCAGTGCTGTGAGGCGTCTGTGGCAGCAGCACCGTGTGGCTGCAGTGGTGCTGCAGCGGCTGTGAAGCATGCACATCTGCTACTGCCATTAAGGATGGCAGGTGCTGTCAAGATGCTGCCCCTACCAACAACAGGTTTTCTTTTATCCGGTCCAAGTTTCAGTGCAGAAGCCGGTAACATTACTGGCTTCCAGATTTATTTTATAGCTGTGTAGGTTAGGATATCCGTTTACCCCACTGAGGATAACCGTGTCACCTTCCGGCATGCCTGTGCTGGACTGCAAGCCAACTTCTAGCTTGAAGCAGCCATGCCGGCTCGGCAGGTAAAAAAAGCACAGGTTCACTGGCTTCAGGTGTGATGTGGCGGCTGCTTCTCAGCCACGTATGTCGTCATTGTTCATGCTTAACAGCATCACTTGTTCACTGGTCGTGACTGCTGGTGTGGCTGGGCACTGCATGATGGCAGCAGCCTTGCATGTTGCTGCTGCAGCAGCTGCTAGGGTTTCCGCGTGTGTAATTGGCGCACCCCAGCAGCGATGAAACATAGATTGTGGTTTTTACGGCACACAGTGAGTGAATTCTTTAAGAGAGAGTAGTTGCACGCGGGTCCAGTCACTATATGGTGTAAGATGCATCACCGTGTATTGCTGCTTTTCTTGTCAAGTCTTGGGATGTGCGCAATGCATGCAAACATTCTGGAGCAGTGCTCCCTCCTCTTTCCGCCCCGGTGGGGCGCGGGGCCGATGGCGCTGATGCTATGGCTTGAATGGGTAATATGATGATGATGAGATGCATCTTGGATGGTATGGCAATTTTGCAGTTGGTCGGCTGGCTGCAGCACAGCTGTTAGCATGCTGTCTCTTTTGACAGCTGTTCGAGATGATGTGAAACCAAGGCCGCAACCAGAAACACAGCGTTTGCGCGGAATAGCACAACACTACCATGAGTAACCCAAACAGCAGCGTTTGTGGAGCGCAGCTCGTTCTGTGCTGGCAGAAAGAGCTGCCGTTTCTGCTGCGGTAGACAGAGCAAACCATACAAAGCTTGCATGGCTGCATGCATGCTGAGACAATACTCGTTGTCAAGAAAGACACTATAATGACTTTAACAGCAACATCTTTGGAGCGCAGCGCGTTCTGTGCCAACACGACGTGCTGCCGTTTCTGCTGCGGTAGGACCCGCAGGCCATACAAGCGTGCATGGCTGCACACATCTTAGACCGTATTCTTGTTCAGTAAAAAATAAAGGGACTGAAACAGCAAGATACGTGGAGCACAGCTCTTTCTGTGCTGGCTGAACGTGTGGTAAGGTGCTGCCGCTTCTTCTGCGGTAGAAACCGCAGGCGGTGCAAGCGTGCATGGCTGCATGCATGCTTAGACAGTATCTGTTGTCATGGAGCAAAATGGAATGATTCGAACCGCAACATCCGTGGAGCTCAGCGCGTTCTGTTTTGGCACAACGTGCTGCCGTTAACAGAAACGTTTTTGCTGCGGTAAAAACCACGGCCCATACAAGCCTGCATGGTTGCATGCTCGCTCAGACAAGACTTTTCAGGGAAAAACCATATTGATTAGATGTCAACATCCGTGGAGCGCAGCTCGTTGTGTGCTGGCAGAGCGTGCTGCCGTTTCTGCTGCGGTATAAACCGTAGGCCTTAAAAACCGCAGGCGTTACAAGCGTGCATGGCTGTGCATGCTTAGACGATATCTGGTGAAGCACACTAACACTACGGAAACAGCAACATCCGTAGAGCGCAGCTCGTTCTGTGGCGGCAGAACGTGATGCCGTTGCTGCTGCGGTAGAAGCCGCAGGCGATACAAGCGTGCATGGCTACATGCATGCTGAGACAACATTTGTTGTCCTAGAAAACACTATAATGACTCAAAGGCAACATCATTGGAGCGCAGCGCGTTTTGTGCTAACAAAACATGCTGCCGTTTCTGCTGAGGCCGCGATAAAAACCGCAGGCCATACAAGCGTGCATGGCCGTGCGCATCTTAGACCGTAATTCTTTGCGTGATAGTTCAAGTGACTGAAACAGCAACATCTGTGGAGCACAGCTCATTCTGTGCTGGCCGAACGTGTGATAACGTGCTGCGGTGTCTGCGGTCTGCGGTAGAAACCGCAGGCGATACAAAAGTGCATGGCTGCATGCATGCTTAGACAATATCTGTTTTCATGGCGCACACTGGAATAATTCGGACAGCAACATCCGTGGAGTGGAAGTGGAGCTCAGCGCGTTCTGTGCTGGCACAACGTGCTGACGTTTTCGCCGTGGTAAAAACCGCAGGCCATACAAGCCTGCATGGTTGCATGAACGCTCAGACAAGACACGTTTCATGAAAAAAAAATATCGTATTATAAGTCAACATCCGTGGAGCGCATCTCGTTCTGTGCTGGCAGAGCGTGCTGCCGTTTCTGCTGCGGTAGAGACCGCAGGGGATACAAGCCTGCATGGTTGCATGCATGCTTGGACAATATATAATGGAGCATACTGCAACTACGAAAACAGCAAAAAGCCGTGAAGCGCGGCTCGTTCTGTGCCGGCAGAACGTGCTGCCGTTAAACGTTTCTGCTGCGGTAGAAATCGCAGACGATACAAGCGTGCATGGCTGAACGCATGCTTGTACAATAACGGTTGTCATGAATCGCCCTAAAAGAGTTCAAACAGCAACAATCGTGGAGCGCAGCTCGTTCTGTGCTGGCGGAACGTGCTGCCGTTTCTGCTCCGACGTCGACAAGAAGCGCAGGCCATATAAGCGCGTATGGCTGCATGCATGCTACAACACCACTTGTATATATTTGGTCACAGGGCGCGCATCCAACACGTGCGCGATTTTCAGCAGGCGCAGCAACCTCCGAGGCTGCGCCGCAGGTGCGCCGTGCAGGTTGTTACTGCCTTGTTCCTGCAGCTTAACAGCCACGATGCTTGATATTGCTGGCAAGGGTTTCCGATCATTATCAACAGGTGCTAAACATGCATACTGCAGCCCAGTCATCCCGTTGTCCATGGCTGTGGTAATAAAGCACTCGCCTGAAGCACGACAAAGAGCAACAGCTTTCCACGAGACAGCAACACACACACCAGTCAATGCAATACTAATCCAATGTTCATACTGTCGTTTCGATATGCCCAGTGTTGCTGAGTCGCTCCTTCACTCTTCTTACGAGCCCACGCTGCACATTGCCCTCATGTTGTCATCGGCCCCAACCCCCCCTCAATTGCCGCATCCCCTGTTGAGGGCACCTGATCAGGGGCCGATGGCGCTGATGCTATGGCTTGAATGGATAATATGATGATGATGATGATGATGATGATGATGATGATGATGATGATGATGATGGTGATGATGAGGGCACCTGATCAGGGGCCGCGGCAATTGAACAATTATTTTTTTCACTATCAATGCAAGGTAGACACCGTAGACCCTCACACCCCTACCAGGCAGCATGCAGGCATCACCCTGTACGTTGGACTGCATACTAAGCAGGACTGGTGTGTAAATAGCCAGCAATTCACGGAGTCCTGCGCAGAGTTCCGATGACAACGTCAGTATCCTTCTTTCAGGTTTCACCAAAGCAGTCATGCTTGATGAGTAATGCACAAGCCACAGCAGAGCATAAATTATTGATGCATGAGCCACAAACCACAGGTGACAGCTTGATCCCCAACTTGCACAATCTACTGCAGCAACATTGGGCGGTTGTCTTGCCGTGCAACAAAGTGCATAGCAATTTCAGACTGGAGTCTCTAGTAGCTTGGCTTCTGAACCAGGAAGGCGCCGTCTGTCACGTCTGCCAGCTGTTTGACGACCGTTCAAACACATCTTGCAGTGGCTTTGTGGCGTGGCAGGACCCAACACAACACAGGGGCGAACAAGATAGCAACATAAAATACCAAACTGGAGAGCCTGGAGATTGCCGGCTCCCAGAATTTAAGTGCAAAGCTGCGCACCTCGGTGTGACTGCAGGCAACAGCATCACTGAAGCGTGTACAATCTCGCTGCTGCCGACCCAGTGCCAGCCCCTGTCGGCATCACTTGGCGGCATACGCTGCCATCATGAGGGGCCTGTGCTGCTTGATAGCGCGTTGCAGGCGTGCCACCTGCCCAGGCGTCAGCAGCATGACGCAGGCTGGCGGCACGTAGCTCATCATGTTGAACACGGCATCTATCTGCGGGTCTGTTGCGTGTTGGCCTGGGGGTGGCGCAGGGCAGCTGTTGTACTGGGTCAGGTCAGCAACAGCTGGCAGCGCCCCATCCCTGAAGCCCGTGCACCACGTCTGCAGTTCCAGGGCGAGGTCCACCGGCCCAAGCACCTCCCCAAAGTCCTCCAGCAGCATGTTGGGTGCTGTGTCGGGCACATCGTCACCCAGCATGGCCATGTCGCCGGCGCATTCCCCTTCGTGCGTGTGCATCAGGCCCAGGTAGTGCCCCAGCTGCAGCAGGCAGCAGCAGCCAGGCAGCAAAGAGCGTGTAGGGTGCATTACTGTGAGATGCGCTGGGAAAGTGTGGTGGCCTGCGCACAGATTGGCGAGGTGAAGCGCCAGGTGTCGCACCATCAGGATCTGCTGTCTGCACTGCAGCAGGCACTGCTGGTGCAGCCGCACTCGCCTCATGCGCCAGCGCAGCCCCTCCAGCCTGCCACCTGCCCTGCCTGTTGTCATCAGCAGGGTCCAGCTGCGTCCACCTGCACAGCAGCAGCAAGTAGGGCGCTCAGGGGGCAGCAGGTGCAAGCAGCATGCTGCAGTTGCGAATCAGGTAGGTTACCAGAGCAGCCTGCTGATGGTCAAATATCCTGATACCAACAGCAGCGGGGGCAGCAATGCAGCACACATGGACGATCAGCTTAGCGCCGCAGTACCTGTGCATGTGCGGATACAAGTTGTAGGGTATGAGCCGGCTGTGAGAGCCAGCTAGCTAGCTGTCAATGCAGTGCCACCAGCTGCTGCGCACCTCAGCCACACCCAGTTCATTGTCGAAGTCCCTTCACGCCACGTGGCGTCCTGCACAGCACGCGAGAAGCGATGCGTCAACTGGCCCAGCTGCGGCCGCTGCTGCAGCATTTTTTGCGAAGTACGTGCTGGCTGGCCACTTGCCATTGCGTGTACTTGGCGCGCTCAGCCACAGCGGGGCCACGCCGGCAGTGTGAGTGTGTGCTGTCTCTTCGGCCTGTTTGCAGCGAGCGCTGCCACTCACCGCGTGCTGGTTCCACCATGGGCCGTCAGCATGGGCGAGGCCATACATCGCATGCTCACACACCTCATCACCAGGGCTGCAGTAATTTTCCTTGTCGGACCCTGACACAAACACATTGATCACGTGGCGATTGGCTAGGCGAGCAACTCCTCGAGCCATTGCCAGGCGCTGCAGGCAGGCGATGCCTTGATGGTGCAGTGCATCATCGGTGGGGTGGGGTGCGCAGTGCTGCCAGTCAGGCAGCGTGCCCACATTGAGGTAAGCGTGCTGAGTGTGGTTCCAGCGAACTGCTTGCAGCTTGAACCTGCAGCAGCAGCAAGCAGCGTTATGATCACGGCTCAGTGGCGCGGGCAAGCAAGCCTTGTGTAAGTGCACAGGGGACTCCTGCAAACAGCACTGTCAGAGTTTGCGCCCAACAGAATTTCTGCTTTGCCATCTTTGCCATCTTGATACAAGCAGACGGGCTTCCAACCCTGCACTCACTGTATGCCAGTGCCGTTGTAAAGCCCGTTGGCAGCATCAATAAGCCTGCGTGCTGCCGCCTGCACGCTGCCACTCACTACCTGTGGCAAGTAGGTGCTCTGTGCAGTGGCGTCGTCGTCGTCTGGTGGCCATATGAAGCCCAGGCCTGCGCCAGCCAAGACAGGCAGGCATCCCCTGCGTGAGGGGCGCTGCTTGCCAGTACCCATGCACATGCAACCGACAGATATAAATGCCATGTCTCAAAGCCACGGTTTCAGCATGACAGATGCTCACAACCGCAGTGCTTCATTCAGCAAGTTGGTTTGTGGCTGGCAATGTGCAGCAGAGCGCTCACAGTGGAAGACCACAGGTATGGCAACCGGGGTGAAGCCCGGCCACCTGCGGCTGCCGCTCACAGCAGGGCAGGTGGCTGGCAGTTGCATGCCGGCAGCCATGTGGCGCTGCACACCACACACCATGTCTTGCACTGTGCTGCCTTCTTGTTGCAGCTGCCGCCTGCTACTGCTGCTGACGTGTTCTGCCACTTGCAGAAGCCGGCGTCGCTTGCCGGTGGTCTGCAGGCCAGTGCATCAGCAAAGGCAGATGGTCTGTTTCTGCTGTGCCGCCTTCAACAAGCGTTGCCAAGCCCATGTCATGCAACTGACCTGCGATCTAAACAGTCAAGTGTAGCTTCTGTAAGGCCACGATACCACCACCAATTGACCAGCAAAGTTTGCGCAGCACAGCATCAGATGTGGACAGGCTTGCCATTCTCTACCTTCAGCCCTGCCTACCTGCCTGCTGCTGTCAGCCAGCAAGCTGCTGCTGGCGGCTGTGCCTGCAGTGAGCCTGGTGCCACAGCCCCTGGCAGTCCTCATGTAGTAGCTGTTGAGGCTGCTGGTGTTGAGCAGCAGCCGCACCTCCCGCTGCAGCACGTCAGGACTGACGGCCGTGAGCACCAGCTGAGTGCCACCACTGGCGGCGAACAACCGCAGCAGGGGCAGCAGCGCTGCACTGAAGGCACTGCGGAAGTAGTTGAGAAGGTCCCGTGCCAATGGGATGAAAGGATCAATGTTTAGCGTGCTGCTGCCTGGTGGTGCATTTGCCTCCTGAGCCGCCTTGAGGGCGCGCAGGAAGCGCACCGTCACCTCCTCACTTATGACGCTGCTGTCGTTGGCAAACACGTACAGCCGCCGCACAAAGCCTGCACAAAGAGCAGTGGGCATAGTAATGATCAAAGCCATGCACAAATGCTTTTTCGGTTGCCAGGGCCAACCCTGCCCATATGGTCGGGTGAAGGCGGTGGCAGCAACACAAGTGCAGTCTTCATGTACAGGCGATGTTTGGGGCAGCTGCCAGAGCCAGCAGTGCTTGACTACTCTAGCCGCTATAATCGTTTCTGGTGCATGGTGCGCATATTGCAGATGTGGTGGCTGAGCACCTCAAAGGCATGGACTGCTGTCGGTCGCGCCGGCAGCTGATGCGTGGCAGCGCCTCACCTGGTGTGTCGGGGTCAGCCAGCAGCGCTGCAGCCTCATCACTGCCCAACTCAGGCAGCTGCTGCAGCTGCTGCCGTGTGCCGCCACTGCCCAGATGCTCAATGTGTGTGGCTCTCTGTGCTGCCGCTGCTTGATTGTTTTGCCACAGCAACACCCCACAAAGTAGCCTGCCATGAGCCCGATGCCTAGCAGCAGGCCCAAACACCAACACTGCCAGGCCCCGTTTCTTCCAACTCCAATGGGGCCCCAGCAGCTGGGCAATCACATTGTTGGCCATGCCTGCTGCTGCAGCTGTTCATGCCTGCACAAGGGCAGCCAGCGTACAGCCGCAGCAGAGTGCTGCAGGGCAAAAGGGTTGCCAGTGATGACAGTGCAACCCTAGGGTGCATGCACACAGCAGCACCAAACACAAAGAGTTCGACATTTGCAATACAATTGACCAAGCCACCATTAAGCATTGCTCCAGTAAAAGATTGATGGCAGGCTATGAAGTCGCTGCCAGTAACTGACTGGCTGCATCTGTCTGACACACACACTTGAAATTACATGTCAGTGTTGCGCTGAATGCATGTCCTTGAGGCTATGCACTTCTGCCTTTACTCTAAACGGAGTCTGATCAGACCTGTTGCACACCATGTAACCCCTCTTCTCTCAGTCTGATCAGAGCCTACCTGCTGGCTCTCTGCTGAGGTTTCCTGCTACGTGAGTTGCACTTACGCTGCTGCTGCTGCAGCTGCTGCTTTGCTCGGCAATGCCGTCGCCGCGACCATAATACTACATAAGATGCTTAAATGGTTGAATAGCCTTTCACATGCGAGCAGGTTCACGGTTGCCAGCGCCGAGCGGGGGGTCTCTGACAGGAAAGCGTAAGTGACTTTCGTTATGGTATGCGCCTTTCGCTACTGTACATCCTCCTTTCTGCAAGCATGATTGTTTATGGACATTCCTTGAGCAGATTGCTGAAGCTCCAACATGTCACTGCCGCTGCACATCATGGTGTGATGCCCACCCCAACACCCGAGCTGCAAGCCCTTTGGCTGGAACCTCGGTTGTCAACAAGATTGATTCACAGGTATGGCTACGATCAGTGCTGTACATTAACTTCATGCTAGGGCGGCAGTCTTTGTACCGTCGAAATTCAACAGTTGAAATTCGCAGCAAAGTACACATTGCAGCCAATGCGGCGCTCGGAGGCGGAATTCTTGCAACACAGGCGTGACTCTTTTCAACAGCATGCTGAACCTTTGCACGTGGCGCATGTAAGAGCTGCATTAGCCTCACGCTGCATCTCATCTACAACCAAACCGCTGCATCAAGAAGCCGGTGGCAATGTGAAGAGTTGCAGGAAGACACACTTTGCATAAAACAATGCAGCAAATGTGGCACTCACAGTGGCAACTCTACACTCACACAGCACTCCCGCTTTGATTGGGACAAAAGTTTGGGCAGCCTGGACTGCATCAGAGGCGCGGGACTGAACTGGAGTGCACGGTATGCTGACCACCAGCACAACCCAACTCCAACACAGCACAGCCCACCTTCAGGCAGTCAGCCGCGGATCAACGGCTCAAGAATATCAGTCAATAGACAACCATCAGTGCATGCATGTCACTGGAGCAGCAGCATGTTAAAGGATGCAGCACGGGCATGGCAAGCACTGTAGCCAGCCCTTCCCTCCCCAACTGCGCTGCTTCCCACAGCATGCAGTGAGATACGCTGACTGTGGAGCTTGCCAGTCACTGCGCGGGATGCACATGCACGACACCTGTGTCCCTGTAACAGAGGCGTACAAGAGGTTCAGGGTACTGAAAGAGGTGGAACATAAGACGCTTCTTGCAGCTGCTTTAAGGTAGGCAGTGAAACATGCTGCACATACTGCACAACAACCTCCGAGACAGCCAGTGCGCACCGTCAGCTCCCGAATGCCAGCACATAACAACAAACAAGGTCAGCCATTCTGACAACAACCCATGCAAACGACACAGTGCGGCATGCAGCCAGTGCAAAGGCCAAACCAATGACAGGGCCACATTGCTGGGATTCAGCGTGAACAGCCAACCAAACAGGGCCTCCGTGGCCAGCAGCCAGAGCCCAGACTAGTCAGAGCCCAGCACTGCGTGCAAGCAGAGACACACTGCATGGCAACACCAGCACGTGCAGTCACTGCTGCAAGCAAACCGCAACCACACAACACATCAAGCACC
>JACERP010001302.1:0-23160 GCA_014080715.1 Scenedesmus sp. NREL 46B-D3 | reverse complement strand
ACTTGCTGCGTGGGCAGCACTTTCATCTGCTCATGCCATATCCTGGGCATATCAGCACAGTACCATGCACAGTTTTGAGCATGCGAACAAGCCCAGCACAGAGCTGCACAGCCAATGCCCCAAATAAGCTTAATCAAACAACTTTACTCTTCATGCAGGCACCATCAGGGGCGGTGCTGCAACAACTGTACAAGTGTATCTGGTTGCCAAGTGCTGCTGTTTCCAGAGACAAATCATCCATGCTCCATTCCCTTGCACCAAACCATATGGAATAGTCGAAACCATGCAGGTGCACATACCACCATGTTGCGCATTGTGCAAGTTCAGCGCACACATTTCGCAAGTTCAACGTGCGCATTGTGCAAGTTCAAGAAGTCCCACCTCACAGCACAGTCAGCACGCGCAGCAGCTCGTCCGTCAGGTCAGCCTGATCTGGTGCCCCAGGCTTTTGCTTCTTGAACAGCACTGCAGCCAGCATGTACACCCCCCTCCGCGAGTAGAATGCCTCGCCCCGCTCCTTCATTTCGTGATCCACTGCCGCACGCGAGGCTCGCTGCTGTAGGTGCCAAACGGCAGTGGCGCACACAGGAAGTCTTCCACAGCATAGCCCTGGTCCCGCGCATGCTGCAGGGTGAGCACCGGGTTGGAGTAGGCTGCAGGCAGCAAGGAGCAGCAATAACGGTTGAGCACAATGCACATGTAGCAAATGCATCGGGAAAGACGGCATACCGCATTGCTGGTCAGTGGCCTGCATTTGCAGTATCATGCCCTGCAAATCACTGCGTCAGTTGAGAGATACCGGTACAACGTCCCCAAACTGCGCTGAGATATGTCCTTGTGCTGAACAACCGCAGCAGCAGCAATGTCTGCGTGATTCGACTCCTCAGCAGAGGCACATCACAGCTGTTGAAGCCCATGCATGCAGTGCTTGATGAGGCCAGAGGCGCAGCCGGTTGACAGCCTGCCCCCTCACCTGAGATGAGCAGCATCGCGGTGTCGAAGCCCGCCAACAGCAGCTCCCTTGTGAGGCCTGCACCGTCGCGGCCGCCCCACAGGCCAGGCATCATGATGTCATTGTCTGCAAGCAGTCGAGCAGGCAAACCAACAGGCAGCAAACAGCAGCGGCACAGGTCAGTGCGTTGCAAACAGGGCAGCAGGAACATGGCGAGCCGACCTTGGCTGCCGACACAGGCACATGCCGCCAACATTGCGGCCTTGACGGCATGGGCAACAAACAGATTGAGGGTGTGCGCTGCCCGCAGGCTTGCAGCGCCGGGCGCGTCAAGGGCCCGTCTCTCACCTGGTGCGGGCAGGTAGGGTGGGTTGGAGATGATGCAGTCGCAGGGGTCTGCTTCAGCCCCTCCCAGAAGCAGGAGTTGTGCACCAGTACGTGTCGCCCAGCCCGACCCTGGCAGCGCTCGCGGCGGCGAGCTGCGCAGATGCGGGGCTGATCTCGATAGGCGTGGATGGCGCGGCGGCGACGGGCGGCACCTTGAGCAGCGCAGAGATGATCCGGGGCTGCCATCGCCTGCTCCGAACTCGACGAGCGAGGCGGGGCAGTCGGGCTGCGGGTGGTTGGGGAGGTGGGAGGCAGGCAGCAGGCAGGCGGTCACAGCAGGCATGTGATCTATGACATGAGCGCGAAACGGTAGAGGCAGCCATTATATGGCAGAGTGTGCATTGACAGTCAGGGGTGTGTGCATTGCACAGCACGCACGGCACCACACATGCACTCTATGCATGCCCACGTCAAACAGACTGTGTGCATTGAACCAAATCTGCTGGTTGCTGCAGTGGCAGCTGCACCCCAACCCTTAGAGCAGCTGTTGCCTTGCCAACACGGACCTGCTGAGCACGAGCTTCTCAACAGCCTGGCTGTAGAAGAGGCTCTCCTCAGGGCACACAACACCTGACCGGCTGGCAACAGGCCTGGCAGGTCGGTTGCTGATGTGGCAGTGCTGCTGCACCCGTCTTGGCTACCTCTCCAGCACTTCATACAGCGCAGCACTCTTGGCCATCTTTGCCTGCTGCTCTGTCAGGATCACAGTTGTAGAGGTGGTGCTGGGGCTCGAGCTGTGCCCATTCTGGCGGCTGCTGGTCTCTGGAATCGTAAGGGTTGGAGATGAGATAGGCTCGAATGCAAATGAGGAGCCACCGCTGCTGCTTGGGCTGCTGGCAGCAGAGGTAACCAGCTTCAACTTGCTATTGTGCCTGCCAGCTGCGGAGCGCTGCTGGATCGGACTGCCAGGTGCGACCATGCATCCTGATGCCGTGCATAAGGTGATTCTGCTGCTCGCGGTGTTCTAGAGCTGCAGATGCTGCTGAGTCAAGAAGTTCCGCAACAGAAAGTCAAAAGTGCAGTACCCACACCAGATGCGCAATAACAACGAAATCCAAGAAAACAGCCACTATACAACGGTATAAGAGCTTTTGCAGCCACACGATGTTACCCACATCACGGTGAGCGCGGTGAGACCATCACCTTGGACATCTACGCTTTGGCCGAGATCGACAGTTGCCCGTGACGTATGTTTGCGAGCAAATCAGCTCACCGCTTGGCCTGTCTGCAAAGTTTAGAAGCTGTTCATGGTGTCTCCGTCCAGCTGTTGGAAGATTATACTGCAGTGTCTTGCGTGCCCCTAGTGCCTTGCTATTCCTTCACAGGTCTTGAATCCGCAGCGATGATTGGATCAAGTCGACTGCAAAGGCCTTGTTGCCGCCTGCAAAGGTCTCCAGCTTCAGTCTTCAGACGGCAGGCTATTACTGCCAGCAGGCGCCCTGCAGTCCGCGTGCTCTCCTTTGCAAATGACTCAACGCTGAAGATGCTTCACAGCCATACATTCGCAAGTTTGCTGTGCCTCTCAACAAAGCCGCACTGAGCATGGTGAGCTGCCAACAAATGTTGCTGCTGGCAGCGCTGCAGCTGGGTGACCATCTGGTCAAGGCTGTGACCTTCTTGTTGGTAGTGCAGAATGTGCGCTTCATGCGTTCATTGCAGTTTACAATGTCGAAACAGATTACTACGACGCCTGCATGCCTTTCTTCCAGCTGGCTGGGGAACTACGTGGATTCTGCTCACACATCTGTGTTTGTGCCACGTCACCGCTTGTGCCATGATACACATCCTCACAACAGTACAAGTTCCATGAAGACATCTTCGACCAGCTGTTGCTGACACCAGAACTCGACAGGAAGCTGGCAACGGCGATAACTCAACAAAATGGGCGGCAGTCAATGTGG
The DNA here is from genome assembly GCA_014080715.1 of Scenedesmus sp. NREL 46B-D3. Classification (NCBI taxonomy): domain Eukaryota; kingdom Viridiplantae; phylum Chlorophyta; class Chlorophyceae; order Sphaeropleales; family Scenedesmaceae; genus Scenedesmus; species Scenedesmus sp. NREL 46B-D3. Next base: position 19,920 of record JACERP010001302.1, on the reverse strand, counting down.
AGGGAGCAGTGGCCAAAGCCATCCGCATCGCCTACAGCGGCGAAAGCCGAGGCAGCAGCAGCAGCAGCAGCAGCAGCAGCAGCAGCAGCAGTGCCTTTTCATCTATGGATGCCGTGCGTACGGGTGATGGCATGGGTGCTGTCCTCCGTTCTCAGCCTAGTTCCGGCCCCACTGTTGCTGCCGCAGCTGTGCAGCAGCAGCCTGCCGTTGCTGATGCTGATGCAGCAGCGCCTGGCAGTTGCAACAGCGACGACGAGGAGTGCGAAGTTGACTGGGATGCACTGTTTGCCTCATCGGAAGAAGACCAGGAAGATCGCAGTGAGCGCACGGCGTGGACAACAGCAGCAGCAACGAGCAGGCTGCAAACGTCACAGTGCGGCTGCCAGCAGCACCTGGCAGCAGCAGCATGGAGTTCATTCCAGATGACGTGGCGGCGGCTGGTGCAGCAAAGGTGGAAGCAGCAACCGGCGAGCCGTTTGATGTGACTGCTGCGCACAGCTTCCTGCAGCGGCTGCTGTACAAGATCAACCGACTCAACCACTTCTGGTGAGAGGTGCTGTGTGATGCAGGGGTGGAGGGTTGAGCATGGGGCCAGTGCTGCTGCTGTCATGTGGGGTGTGCTGACTAGCACGCTAGGGCAACAGGCTATGGTGTGTGGCTGTGCGCCCAAGCGCTCGTGGACTGATGTTGGTTGATTACCCTTCGAGTGGTTGCGCATTGGCGTGTTCAGGCAGCCACTGTTTGCTTGCCTGCCTGCCTGCTTGGGTGTTTGTCATGATCTGCGGAAGAACAGCTTGCGTTTATTTCAGTGCACAGCCGCAAGCTGCAGGTTGCCAGCCGGCAGTGCTACTGGCACTGGTGCTTCTGGCACAGCCGTTCCCCAGTGCATGCATCACTGCCTGCCAAGCACCAACTGCACCGCCGATCCTGCAGGTACGATGACCTGCGCAACTACGAGAACGAGCGCAGCATCTGGCTGGCCAGCCTGCGCGACACGATCGAGGCCCCCTGGCAGGCCTGGGAGGACCAGCAGATGGCGGCAGCAGCAGCAGCAGAGGCAGCGTCGGGTGGTGAGGGCCAACCCACCTCGCTCGTGGGTGTTGAGGCCTACCGCGCGATGAGCCCGGACCAGATGAAGGAGGAGCTCAAGAGGAGGTGGGCGCGTAGACACGGGGGGGGGGGGGGGGGCGGCGGTGTGCGCGCGCCATCCATCGGACGATGTGCATTGGTGCATTGGCCACCCGGGTCTGCAGTCCAGTGCTCGGTGATAACACCAGCCATGCATTGTGCCCCATTTCATCCACGAATGTCTTGCTTTGTTTGGTGCAGCGGGGGGTGCGCGGCGGGCTGCAGTGGCCCGTCCCGCCTTGCGCGGCTGATCCCGCAGCATGCACGCCTGCGGCATGGAAGCAGCACCACGCTCTTGCGCAGCACTGCACGGACATCACCCATGCCCACACGCCTGTCGCCGCCGCGCCGCCCGCTGGTGCTGCTGCTGCTGCTGCTGCACAGATATGCGCGTGACGTGGACCCTCCGTTGAGCGCCGCGCAGCAGTACGTGGTGGACACCATGGGCCCGCTGGGCTACTGCCACCTGCTGGCCGTCGGCAGCGTGGACGGGCTGGTGGAGGCGAGCCGGCAGAGCCGCGTGTGCGCTGGCGCTGCGAACGAGGTGGCGTGCGCCATTTTCAGGTGGGGCTGCTGCGCGGCATGCTGAGGCTGCGAAGCCTTGAGCCTGCCCTGTGCTGCGAGGCGGTGCGCACAAGCCGCCGGTGCGACCTGATGGTGCTGCACAGGAGGCATGATAATGCCACTGCAACACAAGACACTTCACTACCACTGGGCTTCAGGTTGTATGCAATCATGCGTTTTTAAGACCTAGTATTGTAACCCTGAATCCTAGCTGATTAGTTGAGTTCTATCAACACAGTGGTGCCTTCATCCTGAGTGTCAAGCCGAGGGGCTGTGCCTGCTTTTGTGTGCGGAAGAAACGGCAATTTGCTGATGCAGGGCTTCAGTGCTGACGTGCTTGTGAAGGGCAGCCGGGCCCCGCTGGCACCGTATCAGGACCTTGTGCCCTGCACCACTGGGCTGATCGTGTTGCGCTGCCGCGATGCCTGTTGTTGCAATCGTAACTGCTGCACCCGCCGCATGCAGGGTGTTGATGGAGGAGTATGGCACCGGCCGCTACAGCCGCAAGCACTCAACCTTTTACAAGGCCATGATGGAGGAGCTGGGGCTCAATACAAGTGGGCGGCTGGCTGCTGCTGCTGCTGTGCTGTGCTGGTGCAAGCCGCAGCTCTGTTGCAGCAACGCACGGCAGCCTGCCCACTCAGACAGCGCCTCTGTGCGTCTCAGTGTGCAGTAGCAGCTGACGTTCAGCTGGGTTGCAGCCGCTCTGCTTCGCACGCCCTCTGCTGCCAGCCTCCCTTGGGTAGTCTGCATTCGCTCTGTGGTTGCTCATACACCGCTTGTATGTGTTGCTGCCGCTGCTGCTGCTGCTGCTGCTGCCGCCGCCGCCGCCAGAGGAGGAGGCGTACCTCGACCTGCTGCCCTGGCAGTGGGATGGCAGCGGCCAACCAGAACTTTCTCATCACGGAGCGCCGCCGCCACTACCTGCGGTACGCTGGCGCACTCACCTTCTTCGAAATCAACGGGCCGTCCGTTTACAAGGTGTGCCCAGTGCGCACGCGCAGCGGTGCGGCGTCAGCCGGCAACCAGCCACGCGTGCGTCATAAGCACATGGCTTGCCTATAGCTAGCAGGCAGCATGCCGGTGGTGACCACATGGTGGTGACTGCCATGCATGTTTGCCCGGCTCGCTGGGTCGTTGCCTGCACAACACAGCTTGCTGAAGGCAGGCCCATGTTCTGCAGCAGATGCAGGTTGCTCGCAAGCAGTAGTAGTGTGCACTCCCACCAGCTCAGTTGCTGACGCGAGACGCACGCCGCTGCTGCTGCTGTGGTGTGTGGTGCCCTGCCTGCGCAGACGTACCTTGCTGCTGGCAAGCGCAGCGGGCTGAGCGACACGGCTGCCGGCTACTGGGCGCTGCACATCAAGGAGGATGAGCGCCACGGGCGGCAGATGCTGGAGGAGGTGGCGCTGCCCCTGGTCGACATGTGAGCGCCGGCACATGCACCAGGCGCAACAGCACACCGCACTGCATGCATGCAAAGGAGTTGAGTGTGCGTCGTGCCTTGCCTGGCCTGCAAGGCAGCAGAGGGTGTCGCTTGCGTTCCTTGTTTGTTGGCTGCTGGCTGGGTGCATTGGGCCGTGCATAGCTGGCAGCAGCAGGTGTGGGGCCAGGTAGGGCGTGTTGGGAGGTGTGGCTGGCCTGCGGCATTGTGCTGTCGGCATGTTGACTCCACAGTGCACCAGTCTGTGCTGCATCTGTCTCCAACAGGTGTGACATGGAGCTTTCGTGGAGCTGATAATTCCCTGTGAAGCAAGCAGCTCCTTGCAGGAGTTTGCAAGCCTGCGCGTCAGCGTTCAGCACCTGGCTTGGTGATCCATGCGTGTTGCCAGCAGGACTAGCGCTGTGTCTCAACGCACCGATTTTCAACAACCCGCTGCTGTTTCTCCTGCCGCTGCTGCTGCTGCTGCTGCTGCTGCTGCTCCTGCTGCTGCAGGTACCCGAAGGATGCCTGGGAGATGGTGCTGGGTTACGACCAGGACCGCTTCATGGGGGCCAGGGCTGGCGCGGCCTTGGTGGCGTACATCCAGACAGCAGACCAGATGGCACGGCAGATGACCGGCCACGCAGCCAGTGCGTGATGCAGCAGCAGGAGGAGCAGGAGGAGCAGCAGCAATGCCTGCAGCTATGATTGGTGTGATTGCACTGCGGAGCCGCAGGCACTGCTGGATGGGGAGGACTAAGTATGAGGCGGGTATTGACAGGCGGGGGGTGATTTGTGACCCTGGCACCTGCTCCTGTCACTCTTTGAGGTTTGGAGTTGCGGCATACATTTTGAATATTACCAGTGCATGCTGGCATATGCCCCGGCTGTTGCCACGATGGTGTATTGGCTGCGGGATTGGCAGCTCAGTCTTTGTAGTGTACAGCAGTGTTGCAGTGTACAGCAGTGAGGTTGCCAACATAGGTGGTTTTGAGTAAAGCCGTTTGACCTAGTGTTTGTCTTGGTGGTTTAGACTGTTGCTTCATCACGATTGTCTATACTGTTGGAGCAGCGCCATGTAGCAGTGCAGTGAAACGTTGCAGCAAAGCAACATGTTATGTAATGGACTGGTGAGCTGGGCAGTTGGAGTCACGAGGGTATTGGTTCGACTGTGGATGTTGTGGATTGTGCCAGCGTATGTGAGTGTGGCAAAATGCAGGCTGTTACTGAGCAGTTGGTGTGTGGTACGGCAGACCGTCGTTTGGAATGGGTTCTGCAGACCAGCAGCAGCTGCTGCTGCTGCTGCCTAGAGTACGATTTTTTAAACCATGTGATACTTCAGCCAGTCACTGGCATGTAAAGCAGGCGCATGTGTAACACAGGGTCTTATGTATCTGCAACGATATATGTTTAGTGTGTACATATATATGGTACATGCAGTGTGTCTTGCGACTCTTTGCAGTGCTGTGTGGTACACAGTGGAGGTAAACCTGGTAAAGAGCCGTTCCACTGCACACTGTTTTGGGGGTTGACACCAGCACTTGGTTGAAAATGCAGCGAACGTAGCACTATACATAGTAGAGCAAGGAAGCAGGCAACTGCAGCACGAAGTTGCAGACGCACAGCACAGCACAGAGTGCTGATGCTTGTCACAGACGTGGCACTAGTGGCGGCAGTACTGCTGCTGACATGTACAATACACAGGTCAAGAGGGACAACATTGTGTGCAGCTGTATGGTCATGCACCAAGGTGATCATGAAGGCAATGATTCACATTTGTGTAGTGGCGCTCAAGGCATGCTGGAGGTATACTGTGACAACTAGCACGAGTTTTGTGACTTCGACGTCCAATGATTGCATAATGCTCCGGTATCGTCAGGTTGCTGACTGAGGCAAGCAAGCTATCCCTCTTGTTGTAGTCTGTAGATTACCGTTTCAAGTCGAGTTCATTCTCAGTTGTAGGGATACTCGCCCTTCTACTTGCGCTTGTAACACGTGTGCCAGGCCACCGACACAGCTGTCAACACCACGATCGTGGCAGCCTATGAGCGGCACTACTGCTCCGCCTGCCGCTGGCGGCACTCGCAGCACCAGCACTGGCTTCGCAGCAGCACAAGCGCACAGCAGCAGGTCGCATGTCATCAGCACCAGGAACGAGAAGGCAAGCACGCCCCGTGGCAAAGCAAGCATGCATAGCACTTGCAATTCTGCCATATTAGATACCTGACTGCGCATGCGCCGTCATGCAGGTGGATGTTGCCATTGTTGGGGGAGGGCTATGTGGACTGGCATGTGCTGCTGCTCTGCACAAGGTCTACCCAGACTGCAAGATTAAGGTCAGCATATTTTCTGATAGAACCCAGCAGCGTGCTTGCGCTGTAGCCTACAAATACGGCGTAACCTTTCCGCCTGCCTACGCTGTCGTGAGCGCAAAGCATATGCAGCAGCGTGCTGAGCGCTGCAATTGTTGTTGTGGGAGGTTGCATTTCTCCCAGGGTTGCTGCTGCTGTGGCGTGTGCAGGTGTACGAGCAACGCTCACAACCAGAAGAACTGGATGAGACATCACCAGGTGACGCGCGGGCTGCACCTGACCTGCTTGTGACTAATGCAATGCGAGCGCTACCAGCAGCAGGCGATGCGCAAGCATACTGCGTGCACAGCACGCTCGCTGCTCAGCATCCCAACGCACCAGCGGAGCCTTATGCACGACTTGAATCCCCGGCACTGCTAGCTCCCCGGGTGCATCGGCAGTGCTGCCAGCACTAGCAGACAGGGCCTTAGCATTATGGGACGGCCGTTTGTTTCTTGTGGACTTGTGCGTCGTTTTTCTGTTATGAGTCAGGTGGCCGGGCTGTCAAGGGGTGTCTTGTTGCCTGCTTGCCAGCAGCTGTATGCAACTGAGCAGGTGCAACCGCGCACTTGCAGTGTGCTGTTAGCATTTGGTGGCAGCTGCAGTTTGCCGCGGCAGCATCTCAAGAGTGTGCAGCACCGCTCGCAGGGGTGGGTGGTGGCGTGCGGCTGGAGGCAAACGGGCTCAAGGCACTCACCGCCATCGGCAGGCGCCTGGCTGCTGGCGTGATGGCCCAGGGCCTGTACGCGCAGCGCGTCATGCTGCACGACACCGAAGGTGCGGCCGCGCAGTGCATTAATTCATGCACATTATTGCGGATCTGGGTTGTTGCCCTTGCAGAGGGCGCTGGTGAGTGTTGACGTGGACGCAGGAGAGTCGAGCAAGCAGTGAAGATGCAGCAGCCGTCAGGAGCCAGGGTGTGGCTGCACAGATTGCGACACCGCAAGACCTTTTCACCATCTGCTGATGCTGCAGGCCACCTCTGTGGGGCTGTGCGTGCTGGTTTAGCGGCATGCTGTGCTTGCGCAGCCTCTGAGTCGCCAGCACGCGTCGCATGCACTAGCACGGCTGTAGCTTGCATGAGGCGTCCCATGCATTCCATGCACCCCATGCACCCCATAGTCTGCGTGAGGCAGCTGCCAAGGTTTGCCCAGGCGCACCCGCTGCTGCGTTTGCACCGTTCTGGCTGTGCCAACCAAGTATCCTTACAACCACCGCTTCTGCTGCTGCTGCTGCTGCTGCTGCTGCATTGCGGCCGCCGCGTTACTGCTGCTCCTGGTGCTGCTGCTGGTGCTGCAGCTGGCACCCTGATCACGCACCTGCATCAGCACTCCCCTCACCTGCTGCACACCTCGTCGCGCCAGCCAGCCCTGGTGGTGGGCTGGAGCGAGCTGCAGCAGCTGCTGCTGGACCAGCTGCCGCCAGACACGGTGCAGTGGGACGCCACAGCGACCAGCTACAGCGACAGCGCCACGGGCGGCGTCACACTGCACGTCGGCGTCAAGCAGCAGCCAGACGATGCGGCGAGCGAGCAGGCCGCAGGCCAGCAGCAGGATGAGGGTACCTACGACGGCCCGCTGCAGCAGCAGCAGCAGCAGCGGCGGCAGTACCAGCACCAGCAGTCGGCGCCCACACCTGCCACGTCACCCTTCCAGGCTGTCTCGCACCACCAGGACGGCGCAGAGGCAGGAGGGGACCCTGCCAAGCTGCGCAGCCCTAGCGCGCCCGCCGTCCCTGGCAGCGGCACTGCTGGCAGCTCAATCTACCGGGCAGGCACCGTTGCTGCACATCCGCTGGGTCAATCGGTGGCGCTGGTCGAGCAGGATCCCGTTGCTGCACACCCACTCGGTCAGTCCTTGGCGCTGGTTGAGCAGGATCCCCCTCCCGAAGAGCACGGGGACGAGGAGGAGGCGGCAGCGCTGCAGGTGGAGCGGGTGGTGGTGCACGCGCAGCTGCTGGTTGCTGCGGATGGGCCGCTGTCGCCGATCAGGCAGCAGCTGGTGGGAGATGGACCGCCTCAGTTTGATGTGAGTGCGGCGGAGCTGGCAGCAGCACACCGGCTGTTACTGAGCACGTTCAAAGTGCCAATGCTGGACATGCGTGGCGGTGCCCGTCTGCCGCAGGGCGATGCCTGCACACCGCGCTTGCTGCCGGTGCATCACAGCGCCACCCGCAGCTGCTGCCTTACCCTGCCGATTGAGCCGCATGTACGAAACCCACTGAGCAGGAGCACTGCTGCTGCTGCTGCTGCTGCTGCTGCCGCTCCTCACAGAACACGCTGCGCTGGGTGGGGCGGCTGCCTGGGGACCTCATGAGCACCATACCCGGCGACTTTGAGGCGTGGTGGCTGGGCCCGGGCCTGGCCTTCAACTCACACCCGCTCAGGTGACACCCTGCCGCAGCACGTGACGTGACGCCTGTGCAGCATTTGTTTCATGCATCGCTCCAATGCTGCACACCCAGCAGATGTTGATGCTGCCTGCAAGCTGCTGACAAGTCGACACGCGCTGCCTGCGTTTGTCGGCGTCTCAGGTCATGCGTTGCCTGGCACTCGGCTGATCATGCCAGCGTCTTTAACACGCGCCTCTCTGTGGCTGCCGCTGCTGTCCTGGTTCCTGTACTGCAGCAATGGTGACGTGGCTTGGGAGGCCCAGGTCAACAGCAGCAGCCTGGCGAGCGTTGGCTACACATGGGACGCTGCCAGCCACAGCCTGCTACCTCTCGGGCCTGATCACAGCGGCAGCCCTGACAACAGCAGTCCTGACAGCCTGAGGCCGGACCACAGCTCCAGCAGCAGCAACCGCAGGCAGCAGCAGCATGCTGCGCAGCGCCACACTGGTGGGTTAGTTGGTGGCGGTGCAAATGGGATGCCAGAGCCCCTGTCACCGCTGCAGGTCAGCAGTGCTGCAGCTGGCGGCAGCTTCGACGCTGCCAGGGGGGCAGCAGCACCTGCAGGAGAGCTGGAGCCCCAGGCAGGGGAAGCGACTGTGTTGAAGCCTGCTGCTGCTGCATCCGCAGCAGCAGCAACTGGTGATGGGGCTGGGAGGAGCAACCGCATGAATGGGAGGTCGGCGGCAGCCAAGGTGTGTGTCACATGCGCCACACCTTCTGAGACAGCACCAGGTGGTGCTCCCAAGCTTGGTTGTGCGATGCCAGCTTGCATGGCTCAGGGGAGCACCTGCTTGCCAGGCCGTGCTCTGCTGTGTGTTGTGTCGCTGATCGCTGACACACGTGCATCTCGCTAACGATAGCAGACAGCCTGCTTGCTGCTCGCAGCCCCAGCAGAGTCATTCCACTGCCTTCATGCACGTACCTGCTTGCTGAAGTGCTGCTGCTGCTGCTGCTGCTGCTGCCAACGTTTGTGTCGCTGGCTGCAGCCCAGCCAGGCGCTGCTGCTGCAGCTGTTCCGCGGCTTCCCAGCGCCGGTGCTGGACATGATTGCGGCCACGTCGCCGGCCAGCCTGCTGGAGGCGGCCGTGCTGACGCGCCCTGCGCGCAACCTGCCGCACTGCCTGGGCAGGGGAGGCGTGGTGGTGCTGGGGGAGGCGGCGCACCCGTTGAGGCCCTCAGGTGGGGACCGGATGAGTTGTTGTGGCGGGGTTGCAATCCCTGTTGTGTGCACAGGAGCAGAGAACATTCAGCTTTCTTACACAACCTGTTGAGGCCCTCAGGTGGGGGTGGGGGCAGACAAGGCGCTGTGCTGGTGATGGTGGTGAAGCAAGGCTCTTGGAGCTGCGCCATGCCACGTTGCTTGGTTGGTGTTGTGGCCAGCACTGTGTTAGATCGAACAGTGTCATGCCGTCGTGGGCAAGCTCTGCCAGCTTGGTGAAGCCATCTTGCTGGGAGGCCGAGTTTGCAAGGGTTTCATGGTGGTGTGTTTGGGCCCCTGCAGCACCCAGTCGATTGCATCAGAAGGCCCTGTCCACCTTTGCCGTGCTCCCCTGCAGCTGCAGCTGCACCCCTGCTGCCATGCCTGCGGCTCGCTCGCAATGTGCTGCTGCCACAAATTTGACCGCTTCCCTTGCACTGTTGATGAACTGGGCGAGCTGTGCGTGTGACGAGGTGTTGCTGTCGCGACCTGTCGCTGCTGCAGGCCAGGAGATCAGCCAGGCCTTTGAGGATGCTGCCGAGCTGGGTGCGGCGGTGATGGCCTGCGGCGTCAGCCGCGACGCGCTGCGGAGGCTGGAGATGCGACGCCGACCACGCTGGAGGCACATCATCCAGGTCGGCAATTTTAATTTTTTTATCTGTTTATTTTTTATTTTATGGCTCGAGGGGCCAGGCGGGGACGTGCTGGCGCCCACTTCCAGCCCCAGTTGCAGATCATACGGCCCCTGCAGGCTGGCTGGTAGTGCACCTGAGAGAGGTCTTACGCAGCAAGCTGGCTCAAGTGGCTGAGCGGACTATCGCTGGTCCGGGGTGGGAGCGTTGATGCAACCTCCTGCTCTGAGTACTGCACGTCGCGTGTGTCGCTGCTGCGCCTGCTCGCAGGTGAGTCAGGCGCTGGGGGCCTGCTCCAACCTGGGCGGCGTCTCCCTGCACCAGGGCCTGCTGGACTACACCGCGCAGCTGTACCGGGTGTCGTTCGTGCCGCTGCGCAGCCAGCAGCCCGCAAGGGCCCCGCAGCGCAAGCGGCTGCTGCGCCGGCTGGGCTACGTGCTGCTGGCTTGGGGCGCCGCAGCGGGCGTGCAGGCGCTGCGGCAGCGCGGGCAACTGCGGCTGGGTGGCAGAAGGCCGCGGGACGAGGCGTTGGGGCCCATTGGTGCGGTGCTGGCGACTGTGGGGGATGCAGGCGAGGCGGCGGGGAAGCTGATAGGGGAGGTGTCGTCTGCCGCTGTCGCGCTGCCTGGGGGGATGCTCAAGGCGGCGAAGGTCGGCGCGCATGCGGAGAAAGGCCTGCAGCATGGCATCGGCAACGCAGCAGCAGCAGTGGTGGACATCGCAGAGGAGGCGGCGGGGAAGGACAGCGACGACAGCAGCGGCGACGGGGTGGTGAGGGGGTGGGTGCCGCCGCGTAGCAGCGGGCACCAGCGCAATCCTGCCGCGCGGCTGAAGGATGCTGTGATCGGGCGTACGATGTCCATTGGCGGTGTGCTGAGCAGGCCGTTCACCAAGTTTGTGAGGCACAGGGCGGTGCAGACAGTGGCTGATCAGCTTGGGGCGTTCTGAGCCTGGGGTGGCCGCGCTGTGCGTGAAGCAGCAGCAAAGGTGCACAAGCTGCTTGTACCTTGTTGCTTGTTGCTGGAGCTGACACCCTGGTCTGTGCTTAACGCAAGTGCGGTGTTACCTTGGCTGGTTTACTGACAGGTGGCAGTAGATGGGTTGTAAAACACAACACAGATAACGTTTTTCTGCCAGGGGATCGTGTGATGCCAGGCAGCTGGAGTGTTGCAGCGCTGTGGCGTGCACACGGTTCATGAATGCATTGCCTTTTTTAGGGCAGTGGTTGCTAGTTCCAGCATGCACTTACAATTGTGGCACTTCGCTTTGCAACAAGTTCTTCCTGTGGTCAATGTTCACGGCGTAGCAGTGCATATGTGCACATGCAATATGCTGCCCAGCGCAGATGTATGTGAAAGAACGAAGCACTGCATGCATGCAAAGGAGTGCCCCACAGCCTACCACCCTCCCGCATGCAAGCTCTGCTGCGTGCACCCACTGTAAATGACGCACGACTCTGGAACACACTTTGAGTTGGGCTGGTGTCCCTAGCCACCCAAGCCACACCCCACGCTTGCCACCGTTCTTGTAAAAGAACGGATTTAACGGCTCCTGGGCTCCAGGTAAATGCAAAACTGCGCACCTCAAGCAATGCTGGACCAGGAGACCTCCGCCCAAGTTCTCCTGGTGCTCCGAGTGGGCTGCCATGCAGGCACGCATTCCTGCAGCAAGGCCTCAAATATCCAAACATACCTGTAGCGCAGAGAATTGAAGGGCAGAAGTGTCAACGAGTGCACACCCCGGGCGGGGAGGCACCCGTGACACCTGCGCACCACCTTGAAGTAGTCTCCAGTAGACCCCATGTCAGAGCCCGTCATGACAATAACACTCGCAGCAAAACGCAGCAGCAGCGTCTTGTACTCTAGCTGAAGACGTTGCCAATGGCAAAACCCCTATGGACAGGCTGTAGCAGGCCTACAACACTGACGGTAAAAAAAACAAGAACACACAAACCAGCAGAAGGCAGCAACATGCAATGTCCGTACAACACGCTTCTCCATCTTTTTTACAACACATCAGGAGAACTTGGGCGGGGGTCTCCTGGTCCAGCATTGCTTGAGGTGCGCAGTTTTGCATTTACCTGGAGCCCAGGAGCCGTTAAATCCGTTCTTTTACATCAGTTTTGAAGCAGACCTGACATGCTTGGGTTCAGCCCCAGTGACTTCCTGGACTGGAGTACAAGACCAGCGGCAAGCTTGGGGTGGGGTGGCGCCGGCCCACCTCATACTGTGCTTGTCCGCTGAACTTCTGCTTGCTTCAGGTAGTGTCGGGGGGGGTGTTCAAGGGCGTGCGTGCGTAGCCTCTACCTTTGCTTGCTGGACGTGGATGGGCTGGCGCCCCAGAAGCGGCTCCTTTGGCCTCAACTTGCTTCATGTTCATCAGTACAACCAATGGCGCAGTACAGTGGGTGGATCCAGCTTTGCTTACATGAGCAGCCTCGCATGCATGGGTAGGGTGACACTTGCTTGCTTTTTCATGCTAGAGTGCTTCTTCTTCTTCTTCACATCAACAGGCTGCACCATGCCGTGACTGCATCCTGCCCGCCACCCCATGTTCTCAAGCAGCAAAGCCCGGAGCTGGAGATGGATGCCACCATTTAACATGTGAGCTGCTAGCACTGCATTTATGGTACAGCTGGAGCCCAGCAGCCGTTTTAGTGTTTTACAGCTGCCACGTTACAGCATTACGTCGGACACCACTGTCTGCCCACGTGAGCACAGGGTGTGGGCGCCACATATAAGCACAACGGCTGTTTTACAGGCAGGCTGGTGTACCAGCTGCAGATAGAAAACTTTGCTGTTAGCGTGCTGTTCCTTTTGACTTTGCTGTTGCTGTCAACCGCAGTCGGAAGGCACACTCTGTCGTGGCTGCTGCTGCTGCTGGCCCAAGGACGCTGTAGACATTCTTACTGCCTTGGATGACAACACTGCTTGAGACGAATGCACTGAAAGAGCTATACCCGGGCAATTAGATGGATGTCAGGCTGTGTCATCACCGCACCTCATCTTTTTGCTGACACTGCTGATTTGCACAAATTAGCCTGGTGTGTTTTCTTTGTTTATTTTGGCAGTGTAATTCTGACCGTCTTTGCTGTTGGTGCCGTCCGTCAGAGGTGGTCGTCTTGGATTAGCAGTAGGACGCTTTGATAATCACTATCGTCATCAGCAAAAAACACGCTGGATGCTGTTGCCGAGTCTCGTTACAGTTTATGGTATATCGTAAACGTTGCTTTCGCGTGCTAGGCGTCGCGCTTCGTGGAAAGGCGTCATCCAACGCTTCACCAGATCGAGACAGCTGGTGCTGTTCTGGTAGCAAGGCATGGAGCACTTCATTAAAACCCCTGATGGATCCAAAACCAATTGCAGCTTGCGGCAGCGGTTCAAGAACGAGGTGCGTGCCAGCAATTGGTGTGAGAGCCCTGCTGTAGCCAGCATCACACACCCAGGATGTACAAGGCCCTTGTTGGTGATGCACCAAGAAGCAGCAGCGTGTGCCGGGCTGTTTCATGAAGTCGTAGCGTGCTTCTGCTGCAGGCATCAGCTATCGTATGCTGTCAAAGCAGCTGCAGGGGCTGGGTGGTGTTCAGGCATGTCGCTGGCCTCGCTGGGTGCATTATGGCTGCGTCCCCGCTGGACGGTCAACTAAACATCAGCAACTCCCAAGCAGCATTCAAGCAGTTGCTGTACCATATTGGCACGCAGCAGGCCGGGTGCAAGCCGCCCTGCTCACGTGTGTGCAAGTTGCACTGGTGGCAAGACTGACAGCCAGCATTGTACTGCCACACCTGCTGCACCACGCCTACTGCTGCCCTGTGCTGTGCAGTTGCTGCTGCTGCGCAGCCGCTGGCACGTCATCCTGCTGGGCCTGGTCTTCCAGTATGTGCATGGCATCTTCACGCAGCTGGCGTACCGCATGCACCAGCCGGCAGCACAGCCGCTGCATGACGTGGGCTTCCAGCTGGTGCCGGTGAGCAGCAGCAACGGCAGCAACAGCAGCAGCTGGCTGCAGCCAGCGTGCTCACGTCCAGCAGCAGTAGTCAGAAGGTCGTAGGGCCTAGTAAGAAGTGCGGCGCACTCAGCATGGCATGCCTGGCAGCATCACGAACAGCTCTGCATCCACCTGATGCTAACCACCAGCAGCAGCAGCAGCAGCAGCAGCAGCAGCAGGCCAGTTCAGTGCATCCACGTTTGGCAGCGTCAGTTATTGCCAGCGAGCATTGCATGCACTCAGCTTGGCAACAATTGCACGAATACCACCTCCTCTTACCTGTCCCTGCATCCTGCTTCTGCAGCTGCCTGGCACGTGTCGACTCGATGTTCACTATCCTGACTGTTCCCTGTGGCATGTCGCCTGCTGGTTCCTGCCTGTTGCTGATGGTGCAGGAGTTGCCTGCTGGTGCGCGCTGGGTGTCTGAAGCCATCTTCACCGTGCTGCTGCTGTCGTTCGTTGGCTGGACATTCACGCCACTGCTGGCGCGGCCCAGCAGCTTCTCCACCGTGGTGCTGTGGACGCGCCTGCTGACGGTGCTTGTAGGTGGGCGCGGCAGCATCTGCTTGGCGGGTGTGGGTGCGCTGACTGACTTTCACTGCTCAACGGGCATTCTATTGGCTTCTCTGCTGCTAGTAGGTATTTTTCGAGGAGAGAGAGAGGGAGAGAGAGAGAGGAGAGGGAGAGGGAGAGGGAGAGGGAGAGGGAGAGGAGAGGGAGAGGGAGAGAGGGAGAGGGAGAGGGAGAGGGAGAGGAGAGAGGGAGAGGGAGAGGGAGAGAGGGAGAGGGAGAGGGAGAGGGAGGGAGGGAGGAGAGAGAGGGAGAGGGAGAGGGAGAGGGAGGGAGAGAGGGAGAGAGAGAGGGAGGGAGGGAGAGGGAGAGAGGGAGAGGGAGGGAGAGGGAGGGAGGGAGGGAGGGAGGGAGAGGGAGAGAGGGAGAGGGAGGGAGGGAGAGAGAGGGAGGGAGGGAGAGGGGGGGAGGGAGGGAGAGGGAGGGAGGGAGAGAGAGGGAGAGGGAGGGAGGGAGAGAGGGAGGGAGGGAGAGGGAGGGAGGGAGGGAGAGGGAGGGAGGGAGGGAGAGGGAGAGGGGGGAGGGAGGGAGAGGGAGAGGGGGGGAGGGAGGGAGAGGGAGGAGGGAGAGGGAGGGGAGGGGGAGGGAGAGGGGAGGGGGAGGGAGGGAGGGGAGAGGGAGGGGAGAGGGAGGGGGAGGGAGAGGGAGGGAGAGGAGGGGGGGAGGGAGGGAGGGGGAGAGGGAGGGAGGGAGGGAGGGAGGGGAGAGAGGGAGGGGAGGGAGGAGAGGGAGGGAGGGAGAGAGGGAGGGAGGGAGAGAGGGAGGGAGGGAGAGAGGGAGGGAGAGAGGGAGGAGGGAGGAGGGAGGGAGGGAGGGAGGAGGAGGAGGGAGGGGGGAGGGAGGGAGGGAGGGAGGGAGGGAGGGAGGGAGGGAGGGAGGAGGGAGGGAGGGAGGGAGGGAGGGAGGGAGGGAGGGAGGGAGGGGGGAGGGGGAGGGGGGGGGAGGGGGGAGGGGGGGAGGGAGGGGGGAGGGGGGGGGGAGGGGGGAGGGGGGAGGGGGGAGGGGGGAGGGGGAGAGGGGAGAGGGGAGAGGGGGAGAGGGGGAGAGGGGGAGAGGGGGAGAGGGGGAGAGGGGGAGAGAGAGAGAGAGAGAGAGAGAGAGAGAGAGAGAGAGTAGTTACACGTGGCTCCAGTCACCATCTTAGAGTATTGTTGCACGCTCTGCGATGCCTTGTGGACTCTTCGTCCATCATCAGGCTGGTGTGTGGGCAGCATCAGTGCAACCTGAAACTACATCACCTGCCATCAGGCTGGACATTGCTGGCAGGTGTAGGTTGTGAGGGTGAACCCACAGGCTGTCAAATTGCCATTGGCTCAAAGCCTGCAACCGTCCTTGGCAGTACACGTACTGCTGCGTGTGTGCTGATGAGGCTGCATGGCGCGGCAGCCCATATCGTGGCCATGCTTGGCAAGGCGTTTCGCAGCTGCTGCTCACTTGTCTGCTGAGCATGGACAGGCACGCTCTCAACATACACTGCAGGCACACACAAGCAATCGACTGCCTGCAAGCTCGCGAAGGCATGCTGAGTGAGCTGCAACACGTGTCAAAACGTCTCCGCTGTGCGCTGTGCAGTGTGTCAGTCGCTGCGCATCCTCTCCTTCAGCTCCACCCAGCTGCCAGGCCCTGCGCCGCACTGCCACGCCGGCACGCCCACCGCGACGCGGGCGCCGGTGGCCGCCTGGTGGCGCCACCTGGTGGTCGACGTGAGGCGTCAGGTGGCCACCAGCTGCGGCGACCTCATCTTCAGCTCCCACATGACCTTCATCCTCACAGGCAAGCGGTGCATTTGCAGCAGTGCCGCAGCGCTGTGGGTGGTCGGACGGCACAGTGTGCAGGCAGCGTACTCCTTTGCTGGTCGCTAGAGCTGCTCACGGGCCCTTACTTGGGTGGTGGTGCCCTGCTCGTGCCAGGTTATGGCGCCGCGCTTCGTGCAGGCAGTGTGCCTGTGGTGCCAGGCTGTTGAGCCACCAGGCCGGCAGGAGCGATGCTGTCTTGGGCTGCTGAGCAAGATCCTATGTGGTGCAGAAGCTACAGCAACATGTGCTGCTGTTTCTGTGCCGCTGCAGGTGTGCTTGCATACACCCACTATGGCAGCAAGCGACTGGTGAAAGCAGCAGCATGGGCGGCAGCAGCAGTGCTGGCCGTGCTCATCATTGCAGCACGCAAGCACTACACTGTGGACGTTGTGATTGCGTGGTACACCGTGCCCATGGTGTACACGCTGCTGCACGTCTTCTGGCGCCAGCGGTGCAGCAGCAGGTACGCAGTGCTACCCACAACAGCAGATGCCGATGACAGGGCAGCAGGCCAGCCGGCTGTCAGCTGCTGTGTCACTGATGTTCCTGTAAGCAACAAGCAGCACATAGAGCTGCAAAGCAGCTGGAAGGCTGCAGGCCACAGCTGCAGCAGCTGCGACGGCAGCTTGGACAGTGGTGCTGGGGCCGCAGGCAGCAGCAGCTACTGCAGCAGCTACAACATCAGCCCAAGCAGCGCCAGCGGGCATGCAGGTGCTGCGCATGCAGGTGTTGGCACCGGCACAGGGCGGACTGTTTCTCCACGACGGCCTGCGCAACGTGTGGCTGTTGGCCAAGCTCCGTGGCGGCAGCAGCGGCAGCAGCAGCCTGAGTTGGCGTCATCTGCTTGCGGCTCTGCTGTGGACATGGAATCACAGGCGGTGAGCTGCAAGCTATCAGCTGTAGTATGGCAAAGCACCCTGTAGCCCCACCGCCACAGTTCAAGGGTTTGACTGTACTAGAGTCTCTAGCAGGGAGTCACAGCTTTTCTTGAGGCTCCAGCCTGGGGCATCATGCTCCTTGATAGACTAGTGGCATCAGCAGTCACATGCAGCAGCTCACATCGCATGACAATGAGAGCAGCAAGCCTGTGGCATGTGCGCATCAAGATATACATGCACAACATTGGGGGCAGCAGTGGTGTGCCCAAGGCATTGATGCGGCTCGATAGACAGCAGTAGCTACTGTGAGGTGCAGTCAATGCAGCTGTGGTTGTGACCCTTGTTTTCTGACCCTTGTTTTCTGGCGCGGCTGTCATGCTGACTGGCTTCGGTTGCATTGCAAAGGGTTCTGTGCTGACGGCTGCTCGTCTGCCTGACTGTGCCGCTCGCTGACAATATGCACTGCTCAGCAGTAAGAAGGCGCGTGACCGACAGCCGCTGTTTGATCAGGAAGCAGGCAGTTGTGAGGGGACAGCCTGCAGAGATGACGCTGCGAGCTCACGTTGGCAGCGTTGCAGCAATGGGGATGGTCGCATTGCAGCAGCGGGGATGGACATGTGTGCGGACGCCGTGGCAGCTTGCAACTGCGCCGTGTGCGCCTGCTGTTCATGCTGTGTATTGGCACGAGACAATGCGCAGCACCGGGTGATGCGTGTTGTCACGGTGTGAGCAGCCACCAAATCGTACATTCTGTGGCAGCAGTACGTTACAGGTTTCAAGGTAGCGAGGTGCGTGTGGGAGTGCAGTAGTACCGGGCAAGAGACTTGCTGTGCCTCGTATGCTAGCTGAGGCCTAGCTTATTGCGCACTCTTGCACACACTTGTGCTTTGGCGCTAGGTAGCTTGCGGTGATTATGCTGTACCGATCTCCACGATTTTGCATGTTGTTGAATGGAGGTGACTTGCTGTTGACCTGGCAAATTACTTGGGCAGGCTGGCGGCGGCATCGGCTATACAACTGCTGTAACAGTTGTTGTGCCTGCCCCTGCCTTTTGACGTATAGGAATGGCAGCTTTGATCAGCTCCAGAGCCTGCATTGCAGCACTGTTTACTGGACTCTGTCTGTATCATACGTTTGTGTATGGTGCATGGTTGCAGAGTGGGGTCGGGTTTGCGAGCTTATGCTGGCAGCATTGCTTGTCATTCACTGCCACTGTACAGTGTGCAGCGTTGTGATTGTCAGCTATGCAGGGCGTGCGTTTGCCTGTGGGACTTGGCATTGTTACTGCAGTTGCTGTTGCTGTTGCCTGTCATTGCAACGGCAGACTCTCAAAAGGACTTGGTGCAGTGACCATGAGCGGCGATGTCTGTGCCAGGGGTGGGCGGGCCGTGCACTGTGAGAAGCACTGTGTGTGTTGATACTGCAGCAACTGCTGTTGCACGCAATTTGTGCGCATTGCTGCCATCGTTTACATTGATGTGAGCCTCGATTGCTTCTTTCAAGGTATTGTATGGTGGTTTTGCATGTGACGGCTGCATAAGGACAGCAGCCAGATGCTCATAACCACCACGCCCTCTGTGTTTACATTTGCGCCTTATGCGCCGCTTGAGGTGCACCATCTGCATTGTATGCGAAACAATAGGACCCAACTGGTGTCAAGATGGTTAGCACAGTATTGGACCCGATGCCAGGACCCTGTGGGGTTTTGTGTGCAGCCTGCACTGAGCACATCGGCAGGCGAGGCACAAGTGAAAGCTGGCAGGCCCCCGACATTGCTGCTGAATGGTAGAGTGCTTCCTGCACACAACATGTCTGCTCAGCAGACAGAGGCGCTCTGCAGCATTGCACCGTGCTGTCACACAGTCAGAGCCAGCGCTGATCAGGTGTGGATTCCAGGTAGATTGTGTGTTTCAAGACTGCATCAACCGTTCTTCTGGTTGAGAGATATTAGTTTAGAGAATTGTTTTGTCGAGTTCTTGGTTTAGATCATATGAGAAATACCAGTCATGTGCCTATGGTGATGCCTGAGAAGATGTTGGCCACAGCCGGCGGCGATGGTGCCGTCTGAACAGCGGCCATTTCAGCTCTTGGCAGCGTTTTGAGCTAGTAGCAGTTCTGTTGGGCGTGGCCGGAAGAAGCTGTTTCAACATGCATGCTTTACATGTTCACACTTCCAGTTGTGCTAGTAGTTGGGTGACTGAGGAGCAGCAACTGCAGTTGCTTCCTGGAGGTTGCATTGTGCCTTTTTAACCTCTTGCCACGGTTGACATGAGTCCCCAATCTGGCCCAGGTGACAAGGCGCCTGGCAGAGTTCTATGTGAGCAAAACTTGAACAATGCGGTGCACTTCAGCACTGCTGACTTAATTATGGCAGGACCCTATCATACCAGTGCGTTGCTTTCAAGCAAAAAGTTCCTGCTGGGTTACAATGCTGCTGCTCTACAGTGTGAGACCTTTTAAGACCTAACTAGACACTAATACGTTGCATGATGGTCGATTGAGGAAGCCCTGCGCACAGCAGCATGCATTGGCCGCTCCCAGGCCGCATGCTAGCACGCGAAATTGAAGCAGTGCGGTGAAGTGCAGGGGCTTGGTGGCGCGGGGGTCTGCGAAGCGCATGCTGTGCACCGCCTTGTGGGAGCTCCTACAACAGCAGTGCCAGCAGCACGCCACCAGCCGCCACTGACATGGCGCCTAGCTTCAGCGAGCAGCCCACATTCTTGGGTGTTGCAGTGGCAGCAGCGGTCGCCTCAGCGGTGGTGCCGGCGCTGTATCCAACGACGGCGCTGTCAACGTCTGTCACCACTGTCGGGTCGTAATAGATGGATGTGAAGTATGGGAAGCCGAGGGTGACTGTGAGGTGTGGGCCGTGCTCCAGCACTGCTGTGGTGACGTTGTACAGCCGGGTGCCGTTGATGGCGTCATAGGCGAAGGCCTCAAAGTCCATCACTGCCGCCCTGCCGGGCTTGCCGGTCAGCAGGGCGACTTGCTTGCGGGGCTTG